>CM069903.1:79734840-79965296 GCA_036172215.1 Camellia granthamiana
CAAAATAGCCCCGAAACATGGCGAAATGAAACCCGATGCATGGAACGAGTCCCGAAACATGAATTTTGATGCATGAGATGGCCTATAGCTATGCAATGCATGCATAATTTGATCATGAAGTGTTAAGAAAGATTCAAGACAGTCCCAAGACAAGCATTTTTACAGTTTTAAACATGGCCAAACAGCAAGCACAAGTGGGACTAAATTAGCATACAAAAATGGCTCCGCAAGGGAGGCAATGAAGCAAGTGGTAGATGCAAAGCCCAAACATAAAAAGACCCTTCTACAACACTGAAGAGGGACCAAAAATATGGATACTTACAGTTTATGTCAAACCCCAAAAACAGATACAAATATGGCAAACAACTCATGCAAGAAATGGGCCTACAAAGGGGCAAAGAAGTAACTGATATATTCTGGCCCCAAATAGGTTAGGGCCCTTCAACAATGTTAAAGAGGGTCCAAAAATATAGCATTTTACAGTAGATGATCAAGCCCAAATCAGTATACAAACATGCTCAAAATGCAATGCAAGATTAAGGCCACAAGAGGGCTATAACACAAAGTATACCAAGGATGTCTCAAACAGCCATATACCCTTAATGAAACATGAAGAGGGGGTCATTTTAGGGCCATTTTCAGTTCGGACCAAGGTCCAAAAACAGAGTCACAATAGCCTAATAAATCATGCAAAAAAGGGGACCTAAGATGGGTACAATGACAAGTGATATATGGAGGTCCCAACTAGTGCTGAGCCCTACTTCAATGTTGAAGAGGGGCTCAAAATAAGCCTATTTTCAGTTTATGACATGCTCCAAAACAGATCACACATAGGCCAAAAATATCATGCAAAATAATGGCATTCAAGAGGATAATGAAGCAAGTGCCAAAAAGAAGCTTCAAACTGCAATGAGCCCTTAATGAAACATGGAATATGGCTCAAAAAAATGACATTTTCAATTTTGGTCGGAGCTCAAAACAGAAAACAAATAGGGCTAAGCAATGGTACAAAAAAAGAGCTCAAAAGAGGGAGAGATGAACTTACCCTTGTAAACCAATCCTTGGCTCCCTTTTGGCTTGAGAAATGTTGCCTCCTAGCCTCTGAAAAACTCCCCAAGCTGCTGGAAATGGAGTAGTGGTGGTGGTGCTAGGTGGTGATGAAGAAAGGGTGTAGAACTTGGAAGATTTTTGAGGGTTTGGAAGAGAGGAAGAGGGAGATGTGTATGCAAAGCTCTTAGGGATTTTTTTGTAACCCTCAAACCAGACCTGGGAGGCTGGTTATATGGCCAAGAGAGGGGGAGAAAAGGAGGGAAAAATGGGAGGGAAATTGCATCAAGTTTCCCCCCAAAAAAGTTCCCTCCGGATACAGGTTTTGGAGGGAAAAACAATGCACAGCTGTAATGTACTCACCTTGAGGAGCAAGGCCGGCCATGTTTTGGAGCTGCAGGTGGCCGGCCGGCCACCCCCCCATGGCCGGCCGGCCAAGGGTCAAAAAGGCCAAGTTGAATTAGTGGCCGGCCACCACAAATTGGTGGCCTCCCAGGTGTCCTGAACACAACCCTGTGGTCCAAAATTGGCAACTGTAAAACAGGAGAGAGAATAGGCCATTTTTAGGAGGGGTTCAAAAGGGTCAATGACAATTACTGGCTAGCCATGTGATATTTGTGTCCTCCCAGGTGTCTACAACACAAATATGTGGTTTGGAGTTGAAGAAAGTGGCCCTAGGATGGTCAACTTTGGCTTCGAAGTGAGAAAAACGGGCGTCGGCAGGCGATGAAGGAATATAACTGGTTGCTGAAACAATTACTGGCCTCCCACCCTTCTACGACCTTCCTGGTGATGAAACAGAGGTACCTGCCAAAAATGAACGAAAATCGATGCAAAATGAAGGTTCGGGGGCCGGAACGCGCAGTCCGAGGCCTCGAAAATTGCCTGTTGGGCACCGGGAGTGGTGTTCGACCACGAAGTTGGTCTCTCGGACCACAGTGTCCCTTGAAAGGGAGTAAATAAGATGTATGCCAAAAACTGGAGCAAACGGAGATGGTTAGGCGGTCCCGAACCGAGGCACACGGCCTGACGGCTCCGAAAACCGGGAACCGGGCTCCGAAATGGGAAAAATGGCCTGCGACCACGAAACGTAGCCTATGGCCACTGAGAGATGATCTACGAGACCTCTCCCTCCCCTCAGGAAGAGAAAATGGAGAAAACCGAGCTTGGTTCACAAACCGAGGCAAGGCACAGAAAAGTCCAGAAGTTCGGAGGCAAGGCTCACGGCCGAGACTCCGCAACCTCAGAACGAGCACAGTATACAACATCACCAAGCGCTCAATCGGTGACGTCTGAGTCTTAAGGTCGGTCAAAAATGGGGTGTCTACAACAGGTTGAACTTGATGTTCAGGATGACCAACAAGGTCTAGGTGATGCAGATGACCCCTTACAGGCTGAGACAGGTGATGAGACTCTTGAGCAGTTGGCAACACCAGAGATACCACCAGATGTTCCAACCAGGAGGTCGGCTAGAGATCGACATCCTTCCACTTGGTATTCTGCAGATGACTATTTGTTAATGACTGATGGGAGAGAGCCTGAGTGTTGTGCAAAAGCCATGAAAGATGACCATAAGCTGGAGTGGGCTGATGCGATGCAAGATGAGATGCAATCATTGCATGACAATCACACTTTTGAGTTGGTGAAGCTGCGTATGGGCAATAGAGCTTTAAAGAACAAGTGGGTGTACAGGGTGAAACATGATGAACTCACTTCACAACCACGATACAAAGCTAGACTAGTTGTTAAAGGGTTCAGTCAGAGAAAATGCATTGATTTTGATGAGACCTTCTCACCAATTGTAAAAATGTCTTCTATTCGTGTGGTTCTTGGCTTAGTCGCTAGTCTAGACTTAGAGATTGAGCAAATGAATGTAAAAACTGCCTTCCTTCATGGTGAATTGGAGGAAGAGATTTACATGGAACAACCAGAGGGTTTCAGGGTGATAGGAAAAGAGGATTATGTGTGTCAGCTAAAGAAAAGTCTTTATGGTCTGAAGCAGGCACCCAGGCAGTGGTATAAGAAGTTTGAGTCAGTGATGGGGGAGCAAGGCTACATGAAAACTACTTCTGACCATTGTGTATTTGTGCAGAAATTCTCTGATGATGATTTATTATTTTACTGCTCTATGTTGATGACATGTTGATTGTTGGTAGGAATCCTTCAAGAATTGACAAATTGAAAAAGCAACTAAGGAAGTTCTTTGCCTTGAAAGACTTGGGGCCAACAAAGCAAATTCTTGGTATTCGAATCTATCAAGACAGAAAAGAGAAGAAGTTGTACATGTCACAAGAGCAGTACATTGAAAAAGTGCTTGAAAGATTCAATATGAATAATGCTAAAGTGCTTAGCTCACCTCTTGCTACTCATTTTAAGTTAAGCACTAATCAAAGCCCTTCTACAAATAAAGAGAAGGAAGATATGGAAAGAGTTCCATATGCCTCAGCTCTAGGAAGCTTAATGTATGCAATGGTCTGCACAAGGCCAGATATAGCTCATTCAGTTGGTGTAGTTAGCCGATTTCTTTCAAATCCAGGAAGAGAGCATTGGAATGCAGTAAAGTGGATAATGAGATATCTTAGAGGCATTTCTAGGGTGACACTCAGTTTTGGACATGAAAAACCAATTTTAGTTGGCTACACTGATGCAGATATGGCAGGAGATGTGGATACCTGTAAGTCTACTTCGGGTTATTTGATCACTTTCTAAAGTGGCGTTGTTTTTTGGCTGTCAAGGTTGCAAAAATGTGTTGCACTCTCTACAACAAAGGCAGAGTTTATTGCGGCAACGGCAGCTTGTAAAGAGTTGCTATGGATGAAAAAGTTCTTGACGGAGCTTGGTTTCAAACAACAACAATATGTGTTGTTTTGTGATAACCAAAGTGCTATTCACTTGGCTAAGAACTCTACATTTCATTCGAGGTTGAAGCACATTGACGTGAGGTACCATTGGATAAGAGAAATTCTTAATCATAAGTTGTTGGAACTTGAAAAAATTCATACTGATGATAATGGTGCTGATATGTTGACAAAAGCTCTGGTAAGGGAGAAGCTTGAGACGCGTTGCTCGATTGCCAGGATGGAGAATCCCTCCACCTAGTTGGAAAGGGGGAGATTTGTTGGGTTGGGTTTCCCTCCTATGTGGAGGATGGCCCAAAAATATTTAGTAAAACCCATGTGAGTTCCAAAGCCCACATGGAGAGGTTGTTTTTTTTAAATGTTTTGGCCCATATGTTCTGGCCCATGAGTAGTTTTACAAACCCTTTCAACTTAGAGAAAGAGATATACAGCAGCCACCAAAATAGAGAAAAGAGGAGAGGCTAAGGGTTTTGGAGAAATTCTGTCCAGTAGTAATCAAGCTATCCGATCAACAACCATCTGTGGTCCGATTGAGCTGAAATTTGGTAGACAAGTTCACAACTCAAGACTCTAAATTATGGACGGTGGAGATCAGATTTAGAGTATTCTACTGCTGGTTTTTGGCTTGTGAACAGTACCCATTTTCGTGAGATCTTTCCTAAACTTTGTATTTTGATCTTTGGTTGCCAAGAAAGCTTATTTGTAAGTTGTTCTTGATTGTTTGCCTCTAGTTCTATCTAGAGAGAACTCTTGTATACCCATTATTTGTTGATAGTGGAGATATTTGGTGGACTACGGTCCCGTGATTTTTCCTTTCTACATCGGGAAGGTTTTCCACGTTAAAAAATTGTTGTTGCCTTATTGTGTGATTGTTGGATCATCGTTTTCAGATTATTTTCAGAATATATTGTGCTCTATTAAATTGCTTCCTAATAGGTTCACACAAAGACGGCGAATAAACTACTTCCGCTATTTTTGTGCCGGATTCGGATATTTCGAATTGGATTTTTGTTTTGTTTTCTCCCAACAACTGTCGTACTCTTGGTGTCTCTACTAAATTTTAGGGCCGACACCACGTTGCTACTGTGTCCTGGGAGTGGCTACTGGTTTTTGGTCGACACCACGGGTTCGAGGGTCAACCCCCTTGTCTGCTGCAAACATAAGTGTTTCAGCATTTCTTCTTGAGGGTCGACACCACTGCCTTGGGTGTCAACCCCTACAACTTATGTCTAGAATTTTGGGTTCGGTTTTGGCCCTACTTTTTGGGTTTTTGACTTATTCTTTTCATTAATTTTAGGGCTATTGTTCTACCACTATAAATAGACCTCAAACACACTTTCCTAATTTATTTATTTTCTCTCTCTCTCACTCTTTTCCCTCTTTGAGCTGTGAATCTCTCATTTTCTCTCTAACTCAATTTTTCTTACATAGATCTCTAGATGTACTCGGTTAGAGACATCTTTTCACCTTGATCCTTTGAGAAATGTTGTAGATCTCATCAGGGGCTTTCTTTTAATCCAAGAGCTTCATGTTTTCGTCGACGTTGGCCTTTGGGGCTTTTTGACTTTCTCATCTTCCGGAGTTGATGTGGGGTCTATTTCCTTAACTCAATATGAGTTTGGTAGCATATTTGTTGTGTATGTTGTTACTTATATTTGGTAGTCATTTGGTTGATTTTGAAATGTTATTTTGGGCTTGAGGGTTTTGTGAAATTTGGGGATTTTTGGGCTTTAGTTATGCTACTACGGTTATTTTTGGTATACAAATTGCAAATGGATTTCTAAAAGTGGAAAAACCCAAGTTTATTGAAAAATCCTAAATGATATTGTTTTGGGAGTTAGAATGATTTTTGGTGAATGGTTTCGTTGGAAAGAGATGGAAAGGAAATGGTTGTGGGATTTTGAAAATGGGTGTTGTTACTCTTTTGAAAAAATATATTTGTATTGTTATCTATTAATTATTGCATTAAAGATAACTGTTTTGGTTATCAATGGAGGATAGCATTGCCCTATGTTAGAAATTGCATGTGGATTAGGCAAATTGAAATCATTCATATCATGGAGCATGCAATGGATTTTTGGAATTTGAAACCGTATCTTTGGAAAGAAGTTTTGGAAATTCTTGTATTTTGTTTTGGAACATTTGCATCGTTTTGGAAAATAATATTTTGAATCACATGTATTGTGTTATTGGAAAAAGATAAATACAGTGGTAAAGCGATGAAGGGGTGTTAAAGCAGAATTAAGTTGGCCTATATGTGTTCCTGGTAAAAAACCTAAACTCACGCGACAGATGTCGAGCCTTCCGGTTAGCACCGATAAAAAAATGACCTTATGACTTGTATAGTTACTCGTATGAACACTAGGCCTGGAGATTTATTCATTTTATTTATTATTGTTTTGGCTTAAAAGAATGTTTTGGAAAAGGTTTTAGCAAAGTATTTGCCATTGTTTAGCAATGTATTCATATTTGATTTAGTAGTGTATTTACTAGTTGGTATTGAGATACCTGAATTGGTTTTTGGAAAGGAATTTTATATTAAATAGATATTTTGAACTCAAAAAACGTTTTGATTAAACGAAAGGTTTTGGCAATTGAAAAGAAAATTTTTGTTGAGAAATCAGATGGATTTGAAAATGCATTTGGATATATTGTATATATGTATTGCATCATGATCATTTATGATGGTGGAGCATGTTTAGTTTTTGAAATATTCTCTATTGGGCTTTATGCTCACCCTACGTGGCTGAAAATATTTTTCAAGTGTACATGTATGGATGTTGACTGAGATGTGAAACTGTGTTCGGAACCGTGTAGCGTGGTTATGTTATTTGTCACTGCTGGAAAACAGACTTTTAGTGGCGTTTAAAAAACGCCGCCATAAGTGCCAAAAACGCCGCCAATTCCTTTTGCGACGCTTAGCACGAAACGCCGAGGACGGGGCCGTCGCTATAGCTTTGTGGCGTTTTAAAAACATCGTGATACTAGTATAAGCGGCGTTTTTAAAAACGCCGCCAAATGTCCTACTAAACACACGCTGACGCCACTAACGATATTTAGCGACGTTTTGAAAAAACGCCATCATATCTTTTTTAAATATGACCGTTAGTGAGTAGGGCTTAAGAGGCCTTTGTAGAAACGCCGTCATATCCTTTTTTTTTTTTTTTTTTTTTTTGAAATTGTGCTAATTTTATTTGATTAAACTAAAAAAATACCTGTAATAGCACTAATATAAAATAATAAATCCCATTCAAATAGTTGTAATGAAGCGCATTAATTCACTTTCTCATTCAATTAATATCTAATCACCATTACCCACAAAATTAACATATCCAAAATCCAAAAATCATGTTTTAACATTAACCACAAACTAACATATATCCAAAAATCATATCTTAGTATTAAAGTTGTAGTCTTCACTGGTCTATATGCCTGCATCAGAACATAAACTGCAATCAGATTGACAATAAAAAAAATAATTGATGGCACCATCTGATGCTCTCCAATTCAGCAAACACCATTCTTTCTAAAAAAATTGCAAAAGTTGCCAACAATTTCTTCAACGTATGATCAATTTCACACAAGAGAGAGTATTCATGAACTCGAATCCAGGCAAGAAACAACAAAACCCATAAAAAAACAGGAAAGAGAATATAAGATCATTGAAGCTTGAAATACCCATTTAAACAAGTGCACAAGCCCAATTCAATAAAAGATGCAAATCCAACTAAATTCCTATACTTTGATTAAAAAGAAATAAATTATAGAAAGTAAAAATTATACAAAATAACGTAAAAGGAAAAGAAAAAGAAAAAATATTTTTTTGATTAGAATGAACATTTCACAACAAAATAAGAATTCTAATTATAAGTAACTATTTTTATAACAAATTTAAATTTTCTTGTGTGTTTTAAATTTTCTAGGATACAAGTCAAGCTGATTTTACACATCTAAGATAAACAATAAATTTCTCAACAAGTTCATGCAGATAACATAGGCATTGTACAGTATTAAATACAGATTTAATGTTGCTTTTGCTTACCATGTAACTGATCATTGTGCCTCATGGTGAAGAAGCAGAAAGTATCTCCAAAAAACCACAAAGCACTTAAACTAACCTAATATCTAGATCCTTCAAGGAGGTAATGATCTGTGATTGATGCCTTTTAATAATGTCCTGAACATCTGAGACCATCAACATCTGGGTCATATTCTCCTGCATCAAATCAATCCATAAATCATGCAATCAGATGAAAACAACCAGATCAAACCTTCCAAATTCTGACATTTGCATACTACAACTTGGCATGCTTTGAACATAAGTTGCATCAATGAGATAAGAACTATTGTGTTCCCGTAATTTACCAAACCAAGATATCGAATATTTTGCTCACGAACAGCAATGAATTTCCCAAGCAAGGCAACACACTGAGACATCATTTCTTTCTCAGCATCAAGATGCATGACCTGTGATAAGGCGATTAGAACACATAAAACAACAAAGAACCCCTCAAAAACCTTAGCAAGGTGAAGCAGATTAAACCTACCCATACAAAACTGCCCAAGTGTGTGTGTGTGTGTGTGTGTGTGTGTGTGTGTGTGTGTGAGAGAGAGAGAGAGAGAGGGCAAACAATGCATTGTGTTACTAGTAACTGTAAGACACAAAATGTATAAGATGTAAAAAGTGCTGAGAAACTACTTAAGTTGCGGCATTGGTTGGCTGGCAATTCATTGATACTGAGATGTAACTCTGTGATATAAAACTATATAATCAAACCTCCAAGCGTTGCATGTAGAATCAACAAAAGTACCCCACTACCCATTTCATTATATTTTAATAAACTTTTCTTGAAAAAAGATAGCAACGAGGTTGATAACGCATTCACAACTCTTATCATAAGCAAAATTATGTTTGAATAAAAAACTTTCTTTTTTTTCTTTTTGATGAATATGTATGAATAAAAAAAACTTTCAAACTTTGAGAAGTGATCATCACTATCATTAGTAGAGGTTTCAATGAAATCTAACGTGCTCTGGATCCTACTTGTCAGAAATCTAACCACCAGCTTATAGTTCCTCAAGCTAGAAGTCGAAGTTTTAAAAATAGTTTCAGAATTTATAATTACGTATATTAAAAATAGATCATTGATTCCTTTCTTGTTCAACTTTAGTCAAGAATTGAATTATGTCTCATCTTAAAAATTTCACGTCCATGTAAACAAGCCATAAAACACAGGTTGCAAAATAGAAATGATATAGCAATATACATGTACCAATTTCTGCTATTAGAACACGTGCCTCTTCTGTAGGAAACCCACAAACTGCTGGAGTTGGATGAAGGGAAGACAATACCTCAAACTGGTAACAAAGCAAACTCGTGTAAGAGAAACTAAACAACTAGACATTCATTATCAACATATGAAACATTCAAAATCTAAAGTCAAATAATTACATATATACACACCCACATATAAAACAACATGAATGTTCACAATATATTGGTATAGGAAGACAATTTTAGATGGTTACGTAATAGGTTTCCGATACAGAAGACTGTACAGATAAAATTCTAAACTGGAAATCTTATTTATTAAAATAAAAGCTAAACTTAGTTACTTGGCATGTTGAACTTTACCTCATCATCTTCACTTCTCAACCTCCCAGTCAATCGGGCATAGAGATGTTGGACTCTAGGGAGCTTTCGAATTGCCTTCTTTGTTTCAACTGATACCCTGATACATACAGCCTACGAAGCAAAATAGAGTCAAAACATAGATGCTGTTCTGGAATTATTCGTGAGGGGTACAAGTGATTATAATTTAGGTAGTGAAAAATGCACTAGATTGGCAGTTAGATATTTGTCACGTTGTACACAATATTAGGGAAAAAACTAGAAGAACTGTGAGGGAAGAGGAAGAAAGAAAGACCACAGAATGAAGTCAGCAGCTCTGCACCAGAGCAGCCAGAAACTTGTTTGTTGCAGAAAACCTTAAATGCCTCTTTCAGGGCCTACGGAAGAACCAATAAGGTTAACTTTATAAATATAAATGCATAATTATCAGCAAAGGACCTGAATCTTGAAACACAACTCTCCAAAACAAACCTTGTGAAATAGGGTGTTGTTTGCAAAACAATCATTCACATATGCCATATACTTATCATGCAGCTTAATAACTTTTCTGACAAAAACCTGAATAAGAGACTGCCACATCAGTTTCTGTGCTTTCTAACTTCAACTACATTAGATACCAAATGTATAGGCAATGAAAAAATTACCTGCTTTTGTGCGACAACAGCATTCTCTGCCTGTGGAGAAATAGCCGTTAACACTTTGAAATGCAATAATATAATTAGCCATCGAATTCTATGACTGACCGTTACTCTTTTACCATTTATTTCTACCATTTTTCTATTGTTCATACTCTAACAGTCCAATCATGAAAGTTATAGAACGTTCTCCATAAGCTAATTGGAGTTATGAGAGTAGTTACACACATGCCAAATCAATGGAAATGTCATAGTATGAGACGGTTTCCATATTTCTATCTTTTGATTCTTGAATTCTTCTTCCTTTTCAAGACACCCCTTACTATATAAATTGTAACAAAATTTCATGCCAAATTATTATATACACCGTCCTTGGTTAGTACTTAGTATCTACCTCCCCACAAGTGTTTATTTTATTTTGATAATGATTGACATGGCTATAGATATACCACTATAGATTCTATATGCATAAATATTACGAAAATAATCTCTTCAGTAATATAATACTAGGTTTTTTTATTATTTAGAAAGACAGTAATATAACAGGTTGAAGTTACGTACGTATATCTTTTTTTTCTTAAATTCTATTTTCGTAGAAATCTCGTGTAGTAAATTTGTCTAAATCAAACCCGATCAATTATTAAGCCTGCCTGAACCCATCCATTCATTTATCACCCTTATGTTGTCTCATTGAAATGAAGTTGTTTTATGAAACAATAATGCAAAAGATAATACTTCAGCAAAAATGCTAGTTTAATTTTGTAAACTTGTTTACCCCACTGAAACCTTTTTGCTGCAACTCTAATGGGCCATCTCCAAAACCAGTGATTAAAACGAAGAAAAAGGATTCTTGGTGGGTCTAGCATAGTTGAAGACCAGAAGGAATTATGAAGAAAACTTGTTTGAGTTGAAGACCAAACTTCACCATATAATACTACAAATCAAGACAAAGTTACATGCAGGACAATTCTTTCACATGCTAGCCAGATTATTTATTTATTTTGGGTCAAATAACCCTTCAAATGAAGTTAATTGTGTCCTACACTCTCTCAAATTATATTTTATACATAATTATATATATTTTTGGAAGATATGGTTTCCAATTGTGTTTTTTTTTAATGAATTTCTTAGCTTTCAGAGTTTGTGTTGTACCAGTCCAAGTCCTTCACCAATGAATTCTCATGACAAAAATATTTATTTCTCTCTCTACCACTCATCACTATCATTCCTCTTAAACCTCTCTTGATGAAATGACTACTACATTGTCTTTAGTGTGTTTAAAAGTATAATTAATATCACTCTCTATATTATGGTTTGGACTTTGAATAAGAATACATGCCTCCCGTTCAAACTACATATTCAAATATAAAATATAACTCTAAATTTTCCGTTATGTTTATATTAGCTTCATGTAGATGATTTCTATGAAATCTTGAAAATGAAACTTTCTATTTATGTAGCATAAACATCAAATTATTCAGCAAAGCAATTCGACGTGAAGTAGATGACATCCTACTGTGAAATCAACATAATTAACCAAAGCAAAATTTTGGATCACAATGCCAATCATAAAGTAACAAAGGAGGTTTTCAATAGCTTAGAAGTAATCAGTACGAATTGGTTCAACACATAGCATCTTGGAAGTGAAAGGCCTCACCCTCATTACTAACCTGGCCTGGAGGAAGAATAGCATCGAACCTATCCACTCCAAACATGCCCAAATTGGAAAGAGTGAAAGTCCCTATATGCACAAACAACATAATTCAGTTACATTTTCTGTTGAAAGAAGTTTACAAATCCAGCAACAAAGTAAGCTACATATACATATAATACAAATATCATGAAACTTGAATTAAAACAGACTCAAACATTACTAAGTAAAATAGGTGGGCATATATATGGGTAACAATATTGTTGATATTTCCTTAAAACGTGGCCTTGAAAGGTGTCAAGTGGTAGGTTCAATTTTGGTCTCACTAATCTGGCGTTGTAATTTTATTATGTGTACTTTTTGTAAATAATTTATGACTATCTTTATCAAGGACAATCGTTCAAAAAAGAAAAAAAAACATCTTTATCAAGGACAAAGTACCAAAGGGAAAAAAAGACAGAAAAAAAAAGAAAAGAGAAAAGGGCTTGTTTTCTTTCTACCCAAAAGAGTGCTATAAATTACATGTTTCTTCTTGCATATTCTTGTGCTAGCTTGTTGTAGACACTCCATTTTTGACCGACCTTAAGACTCAGACGTCACCGATTGAGCGCTCGGTGATGTTGCATATTGTGCTCATTCAGAAGTCTCAGAGTCGCGGCCGTGAGCCCTGCCTCCGGACTTCCGAACCCTCTTCTGTGCCTTGCCTCGGTTTGCGAACCAAGCTCGGTTTTCTCTGTTTTCTCTTCCTGAGGGGGGAGAGGTCCAGTAGACCATCTCTCAGTGGCCGTGGGCTACATTTCGTGGCCGTAGGCCATTTTGCCCATTTCGGAGCCCGGTTCCCGGTTTTCGGAGCCGTCAGGCCGTATGCCTCGGTTCGGGACCGTCTAACCATCTCCGATTCCTTCGGTTTTTGGCATGCATCTCATTTACTCCCTTTCAAGGGACACTGGAGTTTTAGATACCCACTTCGTGGCCAAACACCACTTTCGGTGCTTAACGGCCGGTTTTCGGGACCCTGAACTGCGTGTTTTGGCCCCCGAGCATTCGTTTTGCATCGGTTTTTGTTCATTTTTGGCAGGTACCTCTGTTTTATCACTAGGAAGGTCACTGGAGGGTGGGAGGCCAGAAATTGTCTCAACAACCAGTTATGCTCCTCCGGCGCCCCCCGGCGCCCGTTTTTCTCACTTCCGGGCTAATGTTGAACACCCTAGGGCCATTTTCTTCGAGCCAAAACCACATATTTGTGTTGTACACACATGGGAGGACCCTAAAAACATATGGCCGGCCAGTAACTCTCATTGGACCTTTTGAACCCCTCTTTAAAGTGGCCTATTCTCTCTCCTGTTTCAGAGTTGTCATTTTCCAACCACAGGGTCTTGTTGAGCACACATGGAAGGACACCAATATCTGGTGGCCGGCCAGAAACTAAGCTTGAACCTTTTGACCCCTAGCCGGCCGGCCACCTGCAACAAAAACACCCAGCCGGCCATGCTCCTTGGGAGGTGTGCCTTACAGCTGTATAGCTGTTTCCCCCAAAATATCTGATTTCGGGGGACTTTTTGTATAGAAGGGAACTTAATCCCTTAAGGCTACACACTTTGTCTCTCCCTCTCTCCACCATCCTTGCATGCATACATCTCTCTCTCTCTCCCTCAAGAGTTAGAACCCTTGCCTCAAGCTTACAAACACATATCCATCTCCATTCCTTTGATTCTTCTCAAGTTTGGTGCCATTTCTTCATCATCATCAAGCACCACCACCACCACTCCATTTCAGAAGCAAGGAGAGGTTCTCAGAGGCTTAGAAGCAACATTCCTCAAGCCAAGGGGTAGAAAGGAAGAGGTCTTCAAGAGTAAGTCTCCATTTCCCTCTTTTGTAGCATTTTCTTGCTTCATTTCTTAAGCCTACTTGCTCACTGTTTTAGGCTCTGACCCTAACTGAAAAGGTCACTATTTTGAGCTTATCTTCATGTTTGTTCAAGGGCTCAACCTTGTTTGAGCCCTCCATTTGGTACTTTCTTCAATATCATCTTATATGCCATAATCTTGCATGAAATTTTTATCCTATTATTGATCTGTTTTCGAGCATAATGTAAACTGTGAGTGGGTCTATTTTGAGCCCCTCTTCAACATTGAAGAAGGGATCAACCCTGTTTGGCCTCTCTATCATGCACTTGCTTCATAATCTCTCACATTTACCGTAAATTTGCATGATTTTTTTGGCCTACATGTGATCTGTTTTGGAGCATGTCATGAACTATGAGTAGGCTTATTTTGGGTCCCTCTACAACATTTTAGAAGGGATCAACTTTGTTGGGGGTCTCCATGTTATACTTGTCATTATACCCCTCTTTGACCCCCATTTTTGCATGCTTTGTTAAGCCTATCTAGATTCTGTTTTCGGCCATCATCAGGTCTGGAAAGAGTCATATTTTGATCTTCTTGACATATTTCATGAAGGGTATTTTCTGGTTTGATGAATGTTTTGGGTACTTCATGTTATAGCCTTTGTTGGCCTCAATCTTGCATGGCATTTCTAGCATATTTTCATACTGATTTGGGGGATTTCATCTACTGTAAATGTGCATATTTTTGGCCCCTCTTCAGTGTTGTAGAAGGACATTTTTCTGTTTGGGCTTTGCATTCACCATCTACTTCAATACCCCTCTCTTGGCCCCTATTTTTGCATACCATTGTTGCCCTATCTATGATTGCTGTTTGGCCTTGTTTTCTACTGCAAAAATGCTTTTCTTGGGGCTGTCTTGCTACTGTATTTTCATTCCATGTCCATATTGTGCATGCATTGCATAGCTATAGGCCATTTCGGGTGCCTAAATTCGCATTTCGGGACCATTCCTTGCATTTGGTGACATTTCGCCTCTTTTCGGGGCTGTTTTGCATCATTTTTAGTTGTTGAAATTCGTTTGCATGTTTGCGTATCATATTCCGTGCCATTTCATGCCTGTATGCTGTTGCCTCGGTTTGCGTGCCCGCGTGCACGCATTTCGAGGCACTTCATTTTCATCTACTGGCCCCTTGTGTGGGTGCGGCCGAGGCTCTCCCATGTTAGTGTAAGCCCATGTTGCATTGTATTTGCTATTTTAGTCTCATTGCATCCCGTATGCCATTGCCTCGGTTTGCGTGCCCGTGTGCACGCATTTCGAGGCATCTCATTTTTATCTCACGGCCTCTTATGTGAGTGTGGCTGAGGCTCTCTCATGTTAGTGTAAGCCCATATTGCATTGCGTATCTCATTTTAGTCTTGTTGCATTCCGTATTCCATTTCCTCGGTTTGCGTGCCCGTGGGCACGCATTTCGAGACATCTCATTTTAGTCTCATTGTATATCATATTTCAGGCCATTTCATGCCTTTATGTCATTACCTCGATTTGCGTGCCCGTATGCACGCATTTCGAGGCACTTCACTTTTATCCGATGGCTTCTTATGTGAGTGTGGCTGAGGCTCACTCGTGTTAGTGTAAGTCCAATTTGCATTGCGTATGCCATTTCATGCCTTAGGATCATTGCCTCGGTTTGCGTGCCCACGTACACGCATTTCGAGGCATCTCATTTTCATAGCATTGTGCATGCTAGGTCATATGTTAGCTGCATTTCATGCATATCATGCATATTGCATCGTGTTCGGGATAGGAGTTAGCCTGGGCACGGGAAACGAGGTACGTTCCGTACTCCGAGTGACGGAACGGATCTCAATTCCCAAGTCACCGACACTCCGGATTACCCATGATGGAGTTAGGTTTTGTTGTAGCATTCACACGCATTCATCCTATATTGAGTTGTGCAATCCGATTCCTCAGCCATCATGCATCGAGATGCGTGATTGGTGGCATGAGGATCGAGGCATGCATATATCTGTGAAATACATTGCTATGCCCTTTTCCTGCTCTCTGTTGCAGCAAAATGAAGAATCAGCAACTTTTCGGAGTCTGGCACAAACATTGCAAACAGAGGCTAATTGGGGCATCCCAATGGATTTCCGCAAGAAGGCAGCCCAACATGCATCATTTCATTATCCGGAGCGGAGCCAAGGCAGCCCCCTGGCTTGCATGCCAGTTTTACAGTTTTCTTAGTTAATTTGTTAATTAATTGGGAATTTGTATATTATTCGGGCTGTAATATTTTGGACTGTATTATTCTTTTATTCGGACTGTATATTTATTCGGACCCTCTGCGCGAGGGCATAATTGTAATAAGTGTGGGTAAGTGTGATGTATGTCTTCCAACCCCACGTCTTTCTCCCTTTTATTTACCTGCTTACAATGGTTAGATATAGGGCATATTTCAATTAGCATACAGTATGACAGCATGTTTGCATCATTCATCTGTTTTGCACGCACCGGGCTCGGCGCATCATACAAACTGCATTTGTATTTCAATTCCAAATTGAATACGTGTTAGTTGTAGCATTCCATATGCCATATTTAGAATAGCCGAGCCTGCTATAGTTGCATTTTGCATGTGTTGCATTAGGCAATTCTGTGTATCTAGGATCATGCATGGATTTCTAATCGGTTTTTGTTTTGGCTTGGAGTACTCGGTGAGTTTTATGCTTTAGCATCCTTGCATGCGTGTGAGTGTTGCCATGTTAGCATGCTTGCCATGAGGCTATGTGCTTATGTGATATAACTGCCTTGAATGCCTGTGGGTGGAGGTTGAGTTATTTGGATTGGGATAAATCACTGATTGTTTGTTTTAAGCCCACTAGATAGTGGCAAAATCACTGTTTTTCATAAGCCCACCTGAGGGTGGCAAATCCACGACTTAGCCTACCTGCGGGTAGCACCATCAAACCATTTTCAAACAAACAAATATGAAATGTTTTGTTCCAATACAGACGACCCGGTCTATACTTGTTTGCTGCGAGCATCACATAGTAAATCTAGGCTAATAACCGGAATAAGAACACACAATGTTTTCAAAATCAGATATCATGGTTAGTAGAGGCTGGTCTTTGACCGGGTGAGCGGGGGTGCTCACGAAGTGACCTTTCCCAATCGTACCCAAGTTCCCGAGCCGAGGCAACTTTGGTGATGACGGACACGTGGCCTTTGGCACCGAGTCAGGGTGTCCTAAATTTCCCATTAAAAAATATTTAGGTGGCGACTCTGTATCTGGCGAAGCAGTCCATGTTTGGCACTTCTTTCAAAAAATCTGTTTTCAAAACGATTTGCCGGATTTGGACTCTTTGGTTCGAGATTTAGAACCGTGACATTTGAGTCCTTCGAACTGTAGTGACCAAATATCGAACCAGAACGGGGGGGACTCGCACTCCTTCCCCAGGATGCGTTCGGGGACGTCTACACTTGTTTAAACATATCACAGCATTTTAATTTCCTGTCTGTCATTAATGTCACTCACTTTAGAGAACAAAACCTAAGCGAATAAAAATGAATTTCAGATAGTAAAACCCCTACAACCCACAAAAACAGAAATCTGGACAGGACAGAAAAATAGAAATCTGGACAGAACAGAAAAAAATCTGGACAGAATAGAAATCTGGGAAAAAAAAATTTGAAAAATAATGTGTCTTCGTTCTTCGTTTGCTGCGAAGAAACATAAGAAAAAAAATCTAGAAAAAAAAAATGAATCGAAGAGGAAGATGAACCTGGACAGAACAAAGAAGAAGAGGAAGATGAATCGAAGAAGAGGAAGAAAAGAAAAAAAATCTGGACAGAACAAAAAATGAATTTGGAAAATCTGGACAGAACAAAAAAGTGAATCTGTCGTTCCATGCAATCACCTCATTGTCCATGCGATTGAAGCTTCTCTCCATCGCGATCTTCCACTCCTCCGTACTCGAATCCTTCTTTTCTATCTCTTCCTTTACAAACAAGTTCATGTAACCAATCTCTACACTTCATCGGCACCTACAGAGAAATCAAACACCGATTAACACTTGTTAATGAAAAACAAAATACAAACGACTTGCTTGAAACCTTGTTAATCAGCAGATTTAACAAAATGCGAGAGAGATCAGATCAGATCGAGTTCGGATTTTGATCAGATTAGATTAACTTTCTTGTTCGATTTCGGATCTACAATCTCCGAGACAGATCGAGTTCGAGTTCAATGAAGAAAAGCTAGAGCAAGAACCGATCTAACAAAATGCAAGAGAGATCAAATTAGATCAGATCAGATCGAGTTTGGATTTCGATCAGATTAGATCGACTTTCTTGTTCGATTTCGGATCTGCGATTGTGAGATAGAGAGAGACAGAGAGAGATGAAGAACAACTAGAGTGATAAAGATCGAGTTCGAGTCCAATGAAGAACAGCTACAGTGAGAGATCGATGTTAATCGCGAGAGAGAAGAGCAGCTCATGAGAGATTTTGTTACCTATGGTAATTGGAATGGGTCAAGTGTCTGTTAAGTAAAACAGGTTTGGCTCATTGAGACCATCAACAGGGCATCACACCTTGAAAAACGTGTTGGCTATTGAGATATACCACGGCGTTTTATAAAACGTCTAGGCAACTTTTCTTGTAGTAAGCCATGAGCCATTTATGTTATTTATTGATTGTGTGCCATTCTTGTAAGGGTTACACCATTTGTGTAAGATGTTAGCCTCAAGGCGTTTAATTTAATTTATAATATCTGTGTATGCTTTTAGTTACAGAACATCCATTTGACTTAGATGTTATATTTAGAAATATATGAAATCAGATAAACACATAAATTGTGTGACTATATTATATTCATTTGCATGAGAGTTGTTATATATTGTTTATCGTTGGGTGATTTATTCACGTGAGTCGGACTGTGTAAATCCGGGGCGTGATAATAATTCAATCTTAAGGAAGAATTCTTGATTTAATTTTTTTGGTAATTAGTTCTTGGTCGAATTTTGTAACTAAAATGTGTGATTAATAATGTTTAAGAGATATTGTGGTGCAATAGTAGATATGCTCGCGGATTGGGTTGGGTAACCTTTCATTTACTATTTATCCGAACTTAAAAAATTTGGAAAAAATCAATCCACATCTGTTTGCTTAGTTAGTGGATGCGGATTGTACAGATTAAAATATGGATGTGGATTGGTTTGGCGGGTTGGCCTTTATTATTTTGTGCTCAAAATTTTTTACAATGAAATAAAGGCCCAATTTTCATATTTCTTAAATACCAAATATAATTATTAAATAATTTTTTTTAAACACACATTATAAAAGCGTAAAATCATTTTCTTAGGAGTGTTGGTGGATCGGGTTAGGTCGGGTGCCCTCCCATTTACCATCTGTCTGAATTTAGGCCGATTGAGAAAAATGCATTCGTATCAGTCCACTTGAACCATTGAAACTGTCCATTTTATAGCAGATTGGTTTGGGCCATTCAGTTTTGGTGGGTCAAGTGGGTGTTTGCCCAACCCTACTTTTAAGTATATTTTATCTTTTTATATTTTTGTAATAAATAATTTTTTAAGCTAATTATTATTTTTTATGATATGTAGAAATGTAAAGATCCCATATTGAGAATGAAATGCTTGAGACACTTATCACTTCTAAAAATCAATTTTAATAATGTGTTTCATAAATGTCAAATATTGATTTGTCAAACATGCTATCATGTGGGGTTTAATCTCAATGGCACATCATTAAGGGTGATAAATTAAAGTGATGTATAGCATTGTTGATTAAGAATTTGCTTAGGACCCTGAAATCTCTACCACATAAAAAAGTATGGACAAATTACAAATACACTCTCTAAGGTTTGCTTTAAATACGAATTATCGTCTATAGTTATGAAAATTACATCTCACCCCTTAAAGTTTATAATTTTGTAACAAATGAACCCATTTTATTAATAAATCATAAAGTCAATTAGCATATTTTAATGATATTAGAAATATATTATAATTAGTTATTCAAGTAATTTTATTATTGCATAGGAGAGCAATTAGAAATTTAATTTTTCAGTTAATTCTATTAAATAAAATTTTTTGACAATAGATTATTTGTAATTTTCTAAACTATAAGAAATAATTAATATTATAAGTAAATTTTAAAGGGTGTATTTATAATTTATCCAAAAAATATTGGGGAAGAAGATTGAAATACGTAACTAATGCAAGGGACTAAGTCACTGAACCATCCATACATACGCTAGTAACAATTAGGTAAGTAAATTAATAGGTGGACTACAACAACATAAAAGAACAAAATCTAAGATTTTGAGTTATTTTAAAGAGTTATTGAAAGTTTATCTGATCGTTAATTTTAAAGTTTTAGAATCAATTGAGGTGCGCGTAAATTGATTCATAAAAAATTGAATTATAAAATAAAATAAAATAAGGTAAGTATATAATATTGGGGCACTTACCAATCAATCCTATTAAGCTTATTTACTTACAAGTCTTAACTGGCAAATTTATTCATAAAAACAAGAGACCGATAAATTTATCACTATAAATTTATTCATAAAAACAAAAGACTAATAAATTTATCACTTGATAAATTTATAAATAAGACTTAATAGGTAATAAGTCTCAAAAGTAGGACTTATTAGTAATTTCCCCTATAATTTATATTCAAGTGTTGTTTAGTTTTAGAAGAAGTCAATGTACCAAAAAAGAGAGAATAATAATAAATTTGAATAAATATGCTTGTTTAAATAAAAGCCAGAGTTGAGATTTGCATTGCTTTCTATTAGATTTTAATAATGTTAAAAACATCATAATCATAAACTGTTTATCATCTCATCACTACTTTATCAACGAATAGATATACACATAAGTAGCTGAATCTTTCAAGTTTTTTTTTTTTGATAACTCAGGTATCCCCAACCCTCCGATTTTTAGGGAAGCCAGGACTACTCCTGAGGGGTATTTAGCCGGTGGGAAGCCGGACACCCTTGCACAAACTGCTGCAGGCACTCACCCAGTGGGGAATCGAACCTGGGAGCTGAATCTTTCAAGTTAATGCAGTATATATAAATGTATACATTAAAAAAATATTTAAGAATTATTTTTGTAATTTTAATACTATAATTTTATGTTTATGTTTGAATTCTTACATATTTACGAGGTAATTATCACAACTAGTTGAACTAGTGACACTCAACACGATCTCTTTTGAGTTTGCTCAACTGTCCGAGTTTCAATTGTTAACCTCAACATCTTGTCTCCCAAACCCAAGTCTGGATTGCCTCCTGGTGCTGTTACTCCATCATCATTGCGGCTGTGATTGTCATCACCATCTCCATTTGAAGGACAACAAGTTTCTTCACATGATGATGAGCTGTTTGTAAATTTTTTGCCTTTGAAATCATGCACCAGATTCTCCCTCTTCCTCGGGCCTTCGTCATCCTCTCTTTCTTCTTCGTCTTCATCTTCATAGTATAGATGGGGAGGCAGTACTGAGTCTAGGCGTTCCCATTCTTCAATGTCCATTCCAAACTCTAGGTAATTAGCTCCAGACATTGCTAGAGCTTCAAATGAAATTGACATGATTTTTGGAAGATTCTATTAGGATCTTGGTAAGTATAGCTTTGATGGTTCAAAAATGTAACTCCAATATTGTTTTCTAATATGAGGCCACCACATAGCAGACACATATATATATATACACTGTGTGATCTACACTTTGAAATGTCAAACTGTTTCTATCTTAAAAATCAAGAGTTAAAATAGAAATTTTGAACATTGAGAATGAGAAAAAAGGGAGAAGTCAGAAGTTGATTATGAATTCACGATTGTAAAACAACATTCTCGTGATTCCCTGTGTCTCCACACCAAAATAATTCTTAGACTATGAGGTCAGGTATGACTAATGCCTGTGGGAATTTTTTATGATTAAAGCTGAGATGCAGAATTGTAGATCAGCATCATGACTCGCTTGGAGAGAGAAAGGAACTTTTTTATTTATTTATTTATTTATTTTTTAATATTGAAATAGAAAACTTGGTGACAATCAGTTTGTTTGGCTGGAAAATATTTTTTGTATTTTTTAGTATTTGATATAGCAAAAATCAACGGAAAACATTTTATACGATCAGTAGAAAATAAGCCTACTTGGGCAAAAAATATTTTTCACTTTCAAAAGGAAAATATTTTTCAGATTAAAATTTTACTAATGTCACCACACCACCATAATTGTCGCAATTGCCGCCGCCATCGCCACACCATCATGCCACCACCTCCATCTCCATCTTTATTCCACCGCCGCCGCCGCCACCACCACCACCACCAAACATAGAAAAATGTTTTCCATCCAAACAATGTCTAATTAAATGCAATTTTCGTAATAGTTATAAATTATTTTTTTACAAATAGGAACTTTGAATGAAGAATTTTTTTTATTAGCAAAAAGAAAATTTATTGGTGCTGCAACAAATTAAGATTTAACAAATAAAAATTTAGGAATAAAATTACCATCTAGAGACGAAATTTTGTTGCTAAAGTGTCATTACTATGCTTGTAGTGACGTAATTTGGACATTAATGGTGAATTGTTATCATTTTGGGGCTAAATTTTTTATCTCAAAACATAAACTTTTTTAGGTTAAATTATTTTGTTAACGTATTTATTAATTCAAAATTTTGTCGATAAAACCTTGTTTTTAAATTTTTGAGTCGATCTTTTTTAGCAACTATCATTATAATGATAGGAATTGATCTTCAAATAATTTTTAATAAAATTTTCATTTTTAAAAATTTAAAAAAAATTTAATCTTGAAAATTCTTATATATTTTAGGCCTCGTTTGGGAACAGATTAATTTAGTAACTTTTTGGCTGTTTGGCTAAAATATAAGCTAAAAAAAACTAGTATGTTTGGGATGACTTTTTGGCTTTTTACGAAAAGATGTGCAAAAAGTAGAGAAAAAATAGAATCTTTGACTTTCTGGTATGGGTTGTTGGCTTTTTGATTTTTTTAGTGACTTTTTGACTTTTTGGCTAAACGGGTCGCTTCCCAAACGAGACCTTAGTATGCAAATAAGTAGAAGATGTATGTAAAATTACATCCATCACAGAGGAAGTTCAGGCAAAAGCAGCGCCAATACTCAAATGAGCGTATCTAGAATAAGGAAAATTGATTGTAGCTTTATAAAAGAAGGGGCAAATAAAAAGTAACATTATATATGGTCAAATTTTTTACTATTTTTTTTTTCATGAATACATTATATGATATTATTATTTTTGCTATTTCCTTAATGAGGCCTGATTGAGACCCCCACTCTCCCCCCCTCCGCCAACACAAACACACACACACACACACATGTGGGGGTTGGTGATTGAAAAAAAAAAAAAAAAAAAAAAGGCCAATCATAGGCCAGTGGGGGTCGTGGGGTGACCACCAGTGGGGGTCCGGATCTTTTTCCTTCCTTAATTCATTTGAAATGAGGAACTAATCATGATATGCCAATACATCCACCATAATTTGTAGAGAGTATAAATGTGAAATATAATGTTTTCAATAATAAATTTCATTCTAAAAAAATATTTGATGGGCAACCAACACTTTGTTATTTACTGTTGAGATTTTTCTATGTCACGAATACGAGTGTGACACAAACCTACCTATGTCCCATAGTTTTTTTTTTTTTTTTTTTTTATCAACAAAACAGGAACCTTTATTGATGATAAAACCATACATCAAATGAGATTACATCAAATAAAAGGCACTACAACAAAATGCACCTTCGGCGACCAAAATTGGCGACTAAAAAAAAATTTAGCCGCCCAAAGTTGAGGAATTGGTGACTAAATATTTTTTTAGTCGGTAAAAGTAAAATATTTAGCTATTAATTTGTTTTAGTAGCTGTATAATGGTTATTGGCGACCAAAAAATAATTTAGTCGCCAAAAATGTCATAATTGGCGACAAAAAAAAAATTTAGTCGCCCTATATTAATTTTTGGCTACTAAAACCATTAAGTCGCTGAATGGAAAATAAAAAATTATTTTTTACCTTTTGGCGACCAAAATTTTGGTCGCCAAAGGTTTATTTTCAGCGACAAAAAATAATTTCAGTAGCCGTATAGTCAGATTTAGCTACTAAAATTGTTTAGTAGCCGAACAAAAAGAAAAAATATATTTTTTATCTTTGGTGACCAAAAATTTGGTCGCCCAAAGTATATTTTCAGCGACAAAAGAATATTTTAGTTTCCAAAAACTAAAATATTTGGGGGGAGATTTTAAATTTTGGAGGGATTAAAAAATACTTAGTGACTAAAATATTTAGTCTCTAATTGTTATTAATTATATAAAAAATGCCTCTCTCTCTCTCTCTCTCCTCTCATCCGTTTCTCTCTCTTATTGAAACCCAAAAGCAATCTCACTCTACTCTATTCAAACCCAAATATGGGATGCCCTCTCTCTCCCTCTCTCTGTCTCTACTTTGTTGAAACCCAAACACTGTTTCGATCCAGCAAACAAAAGCAAAATCAGGCAACCCATCGGCGGCGATGAAGGGCTTCTGGCGTTTTTCGGCTTCCCTTCTGTATATTGACACGTTGCCAAGTTACCTAAGCCCTAGATCCCCAAATCGCCTCCATTGACAACCGAGAAAAGGCTAGATTATATATATATATATATTTATAAATCATTGCCATTTAATCGCCATGATGAAAAGGTTAGTGATTAATTTGTTTTTTTTTTTTTCGTTTTTTTTTGAAATCCTCTCCATTTAATCTCTACAATGAAAAGCTGTGTGATTTTACAAAAACAGAACAACTCCTTTCATGATGCATATGGAGAGGAATTTTGTAATTGTAAGAATAAATGGAAAGGATTTTTGAAAAACAGAACAAAAGTCCTGTCATGAAGAATGTTATGAAAATAGACTTGCCGAGTTCTCTTGTGATTTTGAAAGAAAAATCATCTTGTTCAAATGGTAAATTGAAGGCACGTGTGATAATTGGAAGCATGTGTAATTCTCTCTACACATACATTTTGCATTGCAAGTGTATGATAAAATGCCTCAATGAAATGCTTAGTGAATGACCAAATTATTATCTCTAGACTTACATTTTGCCTCAATAAAAGTTATGTTTAATCAAACTCTTATTTCTTTGGTTTTAATTTTCTAGATGGCCACTACACTTGAACCAAATTAAAAATACTTAATGAATGTTCAATCTGGTAGTCCATCATTGGTTTTTGTTTAATGTTCAAACAATTTAATTTTTGTTCAATGGATAAGAGATTTTCATTGTAGACAAGGTAAGTTCTCTGTTCTTAGCTTCTGCTTCTACTTTGTCTTTGTGAAGAAACTGTTTCTGTTTTGTTTCCATCCCTAAATTGAATCCAGCTTACATTAATTTCTTCATTGTAGTTTGGTTTCTGTGATAAACTTCACTATTTCTCAACAATGAAATAAAGGTACCATACACATAACAATTGTCTTAACAAACAAAATCTTTCTATGTGGACTTTCAACAAACACATAGAATGCATCAATACAAAAACACCAAAATCATGTTTAAAACAAATTATGGACTAAGAAGATTTCAACCAATGTAAAGAAAATAGGAGCAAAATCATAGACCAAGCAGATTTCAACCAATGTTCTGTTCTATTTGTCTCGCTCTTCTAATGTTGTGGTTGAGTCGTAATTTAATCCAATAAATGTTTAACATTTTCATTGTAAATGATGCCATTGTTTCATCGTACACGGTGGTCATTTGGGTGGTAAACATATTAAGAAAGCATGATATGGTTATGGTGATAACCCCGTAGATTACTCAATCATTTTACTTTGATTAGGAAAATGAGAATGAAGAAGAGTTAAAATAAATTTACCACCAAAACATTCTACTCATAAAAATTTATTTTATGAAGAGGTATGCTCCTAAAAATTGTATTATTTGTAAATTGAAATCAAGTTTGAAATAAATCTTTCATGATACATAAATATGATTGTATTTCGAAAAAATGTTTTTGTAGATTGTTCTACCTTAAATGCATGTTATTACAACCTTTTTCCTATGTTTTTCTGAATTGATATTTTGTAATGGATGCAATTGTTTTTTTTTTTTTTTTTTTTTGTAGATAGCTTTTGGCGTGGACTTGTGGATAGCCAACATTTTTGTTTATGGAGGACACTTGACACTTTTGTATAATCCTGCTAACTATGTCTTCCTCTGCTTTTGTGAAAGTATTTTTTGTATACGGAAGGCTTTGATTTTTATATGATTCTATATTTTGTATGGAATTATTATTTTAGTTTGGACAATAGTTGGTTTATATGGATTTTGACATTTAAAGTTATTTATTTTTTGTATACGGATTCAGATTGTGGAATGATTGATAGTATACGTATTATTTTGTTTACATACGTATTACAGGTTGCATAAAATATAGACAGGTTGTGGAGAAATTATAATTTTGTGATAAAACATAAGATCATGTTTTTGGCGACTAAATAATATTAGTAGCTAAAAAGAAATTGGAAAAATAGTTTGGCCGACTAAAAGTTTTGTAGCTAAAAAAAAAAATCAAACATTTGGCGACTAAAAGTTTTGTAGCAAAAAAAAAAAAAATCAAACATTTGGCAACTAAAAGTTTTGTAGCAAAAAAAGTCAAACATTTGGTGACTAAAATATTTCATAGCTAAAACAAAAGCTGAAAAATAAAAAAACTTTTGCCGACTAAAATATTAGTAGCCAAAGCACAAACTATTTGCCGACTAAAATTTTAGTAGCAAAAAACATAACACTTTAGGCAACTAAACCTTTAGTAGCAAAAAACATAACACTTTTGCTGACTAAAATATTAGTAGCCAAAACACAAACTATTTGCCGACTAAAATTTTAGTAGCTAAAAACATAACACTTTAGGCTACCAAAACTTTAGTAGCAAAAAATGTGCTATTTAATTTTTTTTCCAACCTTTTGGCAACTAAATATTTAGTTGGCAAATGAATACATTTGGCGACTAAAATAAGTTTAGTCGCCAATTAGCTTTCCCGACTACTCTTCGACTACTAATTCTGCTACCAAAAAATTTAGCCGCTAAAGCCCTTCGGCGACTAAAAATTTAGTCGCCAAAAGTGAAAATTCTTGTAGTAAGGGGGAAGAGTAGAAAACATCATAGCAAACTATCCCTATCCCAATCCCAACTAGGTTGGCACCGAGAAGAGAGCCCAATCATCTGCAAGCTCAATCACAAAAGTTTGGTAAGAGACCAAACCCAACAGGAGGAAAAAACCAACAAGTAAAACTAAACCCAAAAAGCCTGACAGAACACAAAAAAGAGAGATTACAAACAAACAAAGCACAGCAGACACAGTAGAGCACAGCAGCAGATCACACAGTAGGTAGGCAGACCTTAGCCTAGAATCAACCACAGCAGCAGATCAATTCATAATGCATACTTTAACCTTAGCCCAGATCACACACAAAATAGAACACAACTAAGGGAAAATAATCCCATAAGCTACAGATAAACACCCAACTGGCAGCAATCTAGCAGCAGCATACTATCAGCTTCAACTTACAATCAACTTGCTATCAACCCAGAGTCAACCAAAATAACAGCCAGAAGAAAATCACAGCAGCAGTAGCAGCAGAGCAAGAACTGACAGCACACCAACATTTCCCAAGATGAGTTCACAAATTCCCAGCAGACCAACTCAGCCACTATTCCTGATGCAGTACTGCACTTGTGGCAGATTCAACACATTATCATTGACAAAGAACACCACAGAGGCTGGAGAAGCCTTAATCCACAATGCTACTCTCACCTTAACAAGGTCGCACAGTTCATCCAAGCTTGGTTGAGTACCATTGAACACACACTCATTCATATGCTTCTAAGTAGACCAAAGAATAGCTAGGGAAAGAGCCATCTAGATTTTCTTTTCCAACTTTTTCATTTTGCAACCAGACCACCACAACAGCAGCCCATTCACAGAACCAGGCAAGACCCACTGAAAACCCCACAATCTTACAATGTTTGACCAAAGCATCCAAACAAAAGGGCAAAAGAGAGAAACATCCACTATAATTTGTAGAGAGTATAAACATGAGATCAAAAACAACCAAAAACTCAATAAAAATACCCCAACCCTAAAATAATCCATGTTTTGCTGCTCAACGGTAAATGAGTCATAGAGAAAATCACGTTTCTTTGCTCACACTAGGTGACCCTAGTAATTTTTCATCCCTCCTACATCTCTACAAACACTTTCAACCTCATACTCGTAGAATTCTCTTAATTTCCCCATTTATAGGCAAATCTAAGAAATCATAATCTCATATAGTTAATAGAACTTATATATAATAGACTAATTGTGAATTTTGAACTGTACAATTTAATTCAAAGACATGTAAATTTTTTAATAATTGTATGAGTCCTGCAAAATACGTACCTTGGCTTCAATTGTACAAATCATCCTGAAAATAAAAGTGGCATGTACCTCCGCACCGGGATGCATGCACCCCTTATGGTGTCAACCCAAGAGATCAGTAAAATTAAAAATACCCTCTCTTGACCTGACCTCGTAGGGGATTCACTCTCTTCACTTGGACTAGAGCACGTGGTTTATGTGAACACCAAGGGAGACAAGTGGCATGATTTAAGTTAGTCCTGTCCATCTATAATCGTCACAAGATAGTAGGACATATATCATAACATTAACCTCCTAGAATAATGATAATCTAGATGTCACCTCTTAATAGGACTACAGGCTAATAGATTTTTCCTCTCATGTGGAGCATAATCACAAGGGGCAAGTCTATATGTCAATTACACTGAAAAAGCTATCTATTTTAAATCTTAAACTTTTAATATCATAATTTTCAAAAATAATGTTAACTTGATCGTTGAAAGGTCCTCCAGTGGGACACCTATTAGTGTATCTCTGAGGGTTTGAGAATTTTGTTGTAAGAAATATTAGGAGGCTAATTTCAATTGTTAGTTGAGTCATTGACAGAAGTAACCAAAAAAAGAAAAAAGAAAGGACAAATAAATTCATTTTTAGGTATAAAATAATTACGTGCCAAAATGTGTACTTTTTCAAGAAAATTTTGATTCCAAAGGATAGTAATTTTATTATACTAAATGACATGGATAGGCCCGAATAGGCCCACAAGGACCACAGCCCACAGTAAACAAACCCAAACCCACCATTTAGACCCCATTGCATAACCCGGGTAGTAAAACCCAGGATAGCTGGAGGCCAACTGAGCAGGGAAGGCCAATGATACTCGGACACATGGCAGGTGCAGAACAGGCCACGTCAGCAGACAAAGATCTGCAAAGTTATTGCCACAATACATCACCATTAATGCGGCCCATCACAGCATTTATTACGACAACACCTTCCCGTCGGAACAGCGCCCTTTACCCTGAACAAGGTAGGCTACATCACAGGCTTTCGGCGATGGAGGCACGTCGGAAGGGATAGTGAAATGATTACCAAGGAATATAAGCAAGCATGGAAGGCAAGAAGAAGGTTATGCATTTTTCTATTCCTCTAACTCTCTCTCTCTCTCTCTCTCTCTCTCTATCTATATCCACTACTTTCACTTCTAATTTACACGCCGGAGGGTTCACTGGGGGCCTACCCTGTTCCCCGTTGAACTTGTTTGCAGGTCTTCCAGTGGGCTTCATCTCTCGGACGTGGGCTTGAGGAGCTTGGATCAGTCCAGTCCATCTTCTGAGAACGAACTGTATCATCAATTGGCGCCGTCTGTGGGAACTGGTTGATCCATGCGCCAGTTGTGTTCATTACCGCCGGAGACCCTGTTCCAGTAACCTTTACATCTCACCCGTCAAGTGTGTGGTCACGACTAGATCCATGGCTTCCCACCATAATGCTTCCGATCATCAAACCGACCCTCCCAGTCCAAACAATCCACCACAGTACTTCATCGAGCTTACCAACAGCATCAACCGCATGGCCGAGCAAAACCAGGCCTTAATAAATGCTCTGCTCCAGAGAAACCTCCCTATTCCTCCACCACCGCCTCCAGATATTCCACCCCATCCAGAACAAACTCCGAGCCATATTGTCCCACAACCCAACCCACTCAACTCGGGAGGTTTCCAACCCCCTCACCCACATGTAAATCCACCACCTCCACCCCCACGTCCATCGGTCGTAACACCAGCCCCCGAGGGAGAAGCCAGCAGCGTCCAACACCTGTCTCCCTCTGGTGGCGACAACATTCCTCTTTGGAACGCTGAACTCCGAGCCATGAAGCTCCAGCTCCAAGGGGTTATGCAGAATATCCAGCATAAGCCCTCCACCACCGCAAACTCGCCATTTGTCGCCTCCATCCGAGACAAACCCCTGCCTGCCAAATTCAAAATGCCCACCATTGACTCCTTCGACGGCACAACCGACCCGGTCAACCATCTGGAGACCTACCGCACCCTCATGATCCTCCATGCCTTCCCTGACGAAATCATGTGCCGAGTCTTTCCCGTGACACTGAAGGGGTTGGCTCGGTTGTGGTTTAGCCAGTTACCACCAGACTCGGTCTCCACTTTTCAGCATCTCAGTGACTCTTTCTTGAGCCATTTCATCGGAGCTCAGCGCCAACGACGCCCGGCCACCCAACTACTCAACATCCATCAGACCGAGGGGGAATCGCTGCGCAGTTTCGTTACTCGCTTCAATACCAAAGCCCTGCAGGTGGCGGAAAACGATGACAAGGTCATCCTCACGACTTTCATGGCCGGCCTACGGTCGTCCGACTTCCTTTTCTCTCTCTCCAAAAACCCCCGACCTCCATGGCCGCCCTGCTCTCCAAAGCTCAAAAATACATGAACGCCAAGGATTCCCTAGCTGCTCGGCAGGATCCACTCACTAAACAGCCGACCCCCAAAGACAAGCGAAAGGACTCGGAACCCCGAAGCACCCAGTACACCAACCAAACACCCCACCATACCGACCGACCGGTCGGTTCGAGCGGTACACGCCCCTTAATTCTCCCATGGAACAGGTCTTTCATCAGATCCAACGGGATTACCCTCTCAAGTGGCCACTACCTTCCCGAACCCCCTCCAATCGGAGAGACCAGTCCAAATACTGCCGCTTTCACCAGGATCACGGCCATAACACTGATGACTGTATCAACCTCAAGGACCAGGTGGAGGCCCTCATACGTCAGGGGCGCCTCAGCCGGTTCACAGATACCCGCCCCCAGCAGAGGCAAAGGACTGAGCCCCACAGAGATAACCGCCGGCGCACCCCGCCCCGGTAGCCAGCCCAACATAACCAAGGCCATGATCGACCTCCGCAACAACCCCGGCCACAAGGTCACCCACCCCCGCCAGTTGGTGAAATTAGAGTTATTGCAGGCGGACTTGCTTGCGGAGGACCATCCCGCTCGGCTCAAAGGGCAGAGCTTAGAAAAATACGGCAAGGCTCAGACAAAACAGTCGCCACAGTGGACCGACCCCCCAAACAGCCTAAACAGTGGACAGAGCCCATCACATGTACGGACGCCGACTGTACAGGCATCCGCTACCCGCATGATGACCCCCTTGTCATTTCGGCCATCCTCTCCAACTACAAGGTCAGACGGGTTCTCATCGATAATGGCAGCTCTTCAGATATCATCTTCCTCAACTGCTTTCGCCAACTCAAGATTGGGGAAGAAAGCTTGTCTCCACTCCAAACCCCCCTGGTCGGTTTCACTGGCGACCGTGTGACCTCCATTGGTTCCATTGACCTCCCCATCACAATCGGCGAATACCCACGGCAGGCCACGAAGTTGCTCACCTTCCTTGTAGTTGATTGCCCATCTGCCTACAACATCATCCTCGGCCGAACCGCCCTCAACACTTTCCAAGCCATCACATCCACCTATCATCTTGCCCTCAAATTTTCCACTGATCTCGGGGTCGGAACAGTCAGAAGGGAGCAGACCATGGCCAGGGAGTGTTATGTTGCCTCGCTTAAAGAAGCCAAGCTAAAGGAGGCAATGATCATCGAAGGACTTGACGTCCGGGATGAAGACGAGCTGGTCAGAGGAGAACCTGTGGAGGAGCTCGTCGAAGTCCCTATCGACCCCACCAATCCACTAAAAATTGCTAAGATTGGCAGCCAACTATCCCCCCAGGCAAAAGCCGACCTCACTGCCCTTCTGACCGAGCACAATGACGTATTCGCCTGGACTCATGCAGACATGCCAGGCATTGACCCCTCCTTCATAACTCACCACCTCAGCATCGAACCTCATTTCCGGCCTTACCGTCAAAAGCAGCGTATTTTCCACCCAGAGCGTAATAACCTCATAGCCGCAGAAGTTGACAAACTCCTTGAGGCTCAATTCATCCAAAATGTAGACTATCCTAAGTGGCTGTCCAATGTGGTTCTAGTCCGCAAGAACCATGGTAAGTGGCGTCTCTGCGTCGATTACTCTGACCTAAACCGAGCTTGCCCCAAAGATAGCTACCCACTCCCCCGCATAGATCTGCTGGTCGACGCCACAGCCGGTCACCAAATGCTCAGCTTCATGGATGCTTTCTCCGGGTACAACCAAATCATGATGCACTCATCCGATCGGGAACACACATCCTTCATCACCGACCGAGGTACCTACTACTACCGTGTGATGCCATTCGGACTGAAGAATGCCGGGGCCACCTACCAACAGTTAGTCAATGTAGTTTTCCACCATCAGATCGGTCGGAACATGGAAGTGTATGTGGACGACATGCTAGTCAAAAGCAAACTCTCCGCTGACCATCTGACCGACCTACAAGAGACCTTTGCCACCCTTCGCAAATATCAGATGAAGCTCAACCTAGAGAAGTGCGCCTTTGGCGTAGGATCTGGAAAGTTCTTGGGTTTTATGGTCAGTCAGCGCGGCATCGGAGCCAACCTTGAAAAGATCAAGGCCCTGATTGAGATGCAGTCACCCAAAACTGTTAAAGAAGTCCAAAGACTCACCGGCAGAGTGGCGGCTCTCAACCGCTTCATTTCTCGCGCGACGGATAAGTGCCTACCATTTTTCAAAGTTCTTCAGCAAACTTTTGAATGGACAGCTGAATTCGAAAAGGCTTTTCAGCAGTTGAAGCAATGCATGGCCAATCCCCCCCTTCTTTCACAAGCAATCACGGGCGAGCCCCTGTTCCTCTATTTAGCAGTATCGAACACCGCCGTCAGTGCAGCTCTTATACGGGAAGATGGCTCAGTCCAACGGCCGGTCTACTACATCAGCCGAGCTCTCAGGGGGGCAGAGCAGAATTACCCACTGCTAGAAAAGCTGTCCCTGGCCTTGGTCACCGCCTCCAGACGACTTCGTCCTTACTTCCAGGCCCACTCCATAGTGGTCCTCACTGACCAACCCCTGAAGAAGATCATCCAGCAGCCAGAACTTTCTGGCCGACTTATGCAATGGTCAGTGGAACTCAGCCAGTTTGACATCTCCTACCGCCCTCGCACAGCAATCAAGGGGCAAGCTGTAGCCGACTTCATCCTGGAATTCACCAATACCACCCCAACCACTACTCCTTTACCTCCACCAACCCCTGCTGAACCAGAAGACCCCAATTCTTAGACTCTCAACGTCGATGGGTCATCCCGGAGGGAAGGTAGTGGGGCGGGCCTCATCCTTACCTCCCCCGAAGGTGGTTATTTCAAATATGCTCTCTGTCTCTTGTTTGAGGCCAGTAACAATGAGGCCGAATATGAAGCGTTGATAGCAGGCCTCCGCCTGGCCAAAGACATCGGTGTTAGCCACATCCGCGTGTTCAGTGACTCCCAGCTCATCGTTGGTCAGATCACGGGGGAATTCGATGCCAAGGATGGCACAATGCGGGCTTACAGGGACATGGCACTCCCCCTTGTTCGCCTATTCAATACTTTCCAGATCAAACACATACCTCGGGCGGAAAATTCCAAAGCAGATGAGATGGCTCAGTTGGCCTCTGCCGACCAGTCCGACCTCAGCCACGGAGTCCGCCTCGAATACCTAACTCATCCGGCCATCACGCCCAACCTGCACGAAGTGCAGTTCCTCCAGACTGAACCCATCCCTTGGGCATCCGACATCATCCTATTTCTGACGACAGGGGCCCTCCCAGATGATAAACAGCAGGCCGCCAAAGGGCTCGGTCGTCCAATTATCTTCTCGATGGTGGCATCCTGTACAAGCGTGGTTTTTCACGACCATATCTGCGATGCCTCAATTCAACACAAGCAACCTATGTCATGCAGGAAATCCATGAGGGAATTTGTGGCAACCACTCCGGCGGCAGGTCCCTAGCACACAAAATACTCCGTACTGGTTACTTTTGGCCAACTCTTAATCAAGACGCGACTGATTTTGTCCTCAAGTGCGATAAGTGTCAGCGCTTTGCCAACATCCCCCATGCCCCGCCTACAGAGTTGATCACGCTTTGCAGCCCCTATCCATTCGCCAAATGGGGGATCGACCTGATCGGTCCGCTTTCCATTGGCCGAGGCCAGACCAAGTTCACAGTCGTCGCCATTGACTACTTCACCAAGTGGGTAGAGGCTGAACCCTTAGCCACCATTACCGAACGGAACACAACCAAGTTCATCTGGCAATCGATCGTTTGCAGGTTTGGCATCCCTCAGGCCATTGTGTCAGACAACGGCAAGCAATTCGACAACGCCAAGTACAGAAAGTTCTGTGCAGATCTCCAAATTCAACCATGTTTTTCCTCCCCTGGCCATCCCCAAGCCAATGGCCAAGTTAAGGTCACCAATCGTTCTCTTCTGAAGATCATCAAGGCTAAGCTGGAAGCTGCTAAGGGACTTTGGGCTGAGGAACTGCCGAATGTACTCTGGGCCTACCGGACAACAGCTCGGACCCCCACTGGCGAAACCCCCTTTCGCCTAACATATGGCGCTGAGGCGGTTATTCCAGTGGAAATCGGTCTGCCTACTCCACGAGTTCTGCATCCGGATCCAGCGCTCACTGAAGAGCTTCGTCGGGCGGATTTGGACCTAATTGAAGAGCTCAGGGAGACCGCTGCAGTCAGATTGGCCTCATACCAACAGAAAATGAGAACCCACTACAACCGCAAAGTCCGACCACGGGAATTCGCCGTAGGAGATCTTGTCTTAAGAGAGGCCACTCTTGCCACCAAAAATCCGACTGAGGGAAAACTGGCAGCCAAATGGGAGGGACCCTACATTATGAAAGCCCGTCTACGCCCGGGCACTTACCGACTTCAAGACATGGAGGGTCGAGACCTTCCCCACCCATGGAACGCTGAACATTTGAAACGCTACTTTCAATTGGCTTTTCCCCTTGTGTTGCTCAATTATTGTACTTTCTGTTCGACGCATAATGTAAATTTTGATCATTGGAATACACTTCCAGCTACACCTGTCGTCTCAATAACATTTTTACTTGCAGTCCTTACACTTCAAAAGCCTCGGCTAGACCGAGCACTTCAAAAGTCTCAGCCAGACCGAGCACTTCAAAAGCCTCGGCCAGACCGAGCACTTCAAAAGCCTCAGCCACACTAAGCATTTCCAAAGCCTCGGCCAGACCTAGCACTTCAAAAGCCTCGGCCAGACTGAGCACTTCCAAAGCCTCGGCCAGACCGAGCACTTCAAAAGCCTCAGCCAGACTGAGCATTTCCAAAGCCTTAGCCAGACTGAGCACTTCCAAAGCCTCGGCCAGACCGAGCACTTCAAAAGTCTCAGCTAGACCGAGCACTTCAAAAGCCTCAGCCAGACCGAGCACTTCAAAAGCCTCGGCCAAACCGAGCACTTCAAAAGCCTCAGCCAGACTAAGCACTTCCAAAGCCTCGGCCAGACCTAGCACTTCAAAAGCCTCAGCCAGACTGAGCACTTCCAAAGCCTCGGCCAGACCTAGCACTTCAAAAGCCTCGGCCAGACCGAGCACTTCAAAAGCCTCAACCAGACTGAGCACTTCCAAAGCCTCGGCCAGACCGAGCACTTCAAAAGTCTCAGCCAGACTGAGCACTTCCAAAGCCTCAGCCAGACTGAGCACTTCCAAAGCCTCGGCCAGACCGAGCACTTCAAAAGCCTCAGCCAGACTGAGCACTTCCAAAGCCTCGGCCAGACCTAGCACTTCAAAAGCCTCGGCCAGACCGAGCTTCAGCCAGACCGCGCACTTCAAAAGCCTCAGCCAGACTGAGCACTTCTAAAGCCTCGGACAGACCGAGCACTTCAAAAGCCTTGGCCAGACTGAGTGCCACCAATGCAGGTTCAGAATGCGTCACTTACAACCTCATTTCTATCACCAGGGAAATTCCATAGTTATAGCCTTAATAGGACACTCGGTCACGATTCGACAGTCACAATTCCAGATCAAAATTTTTACATCACCCTTTACTTAGTCAAATTCCAAAGATGTCCTCACATGCTTCATTTACTAATCAGATTAACTCCGATCGGTCATTCTCATCCATTCAATTTTTATACAAGTCCCATTTTAGCCTACATTGCGCGTTCAGGAGCTCTTTTATTTTACTTTGTATTGAAGATTTTTCCAAGTCCAATTTTACTCTCCATTAAGAAGTACTTCACTTTACCTCGCACTGAAATTCTATACAAGTCCAATCTCAACACTACCTTGAATTCCCCTGAATTTTCATACAACTCCAGCTCTACCCCGCACTGAATTGTTACTTAATCCAATCCTACTCTGCGTTAAGTTTTTGTACAGGTTCAGTTTCACTATGCCTAAGCAAGCTTTTAGTTTTCCTCAACGTTGAATTCTTGTTACACCTCTGTATGGAGAAGTTCCCAAATATAGTTCACTGACTTATACACAAGCAAACACAATCAACTGATAGAAACAAATGAAACTTTATTTATTCACAGAAATGTGTACACAAGTTCATTACATCAATTCAAAAAAAAAAAAAAAAAAAACAAAGAGACAACAAAACACAAAGGGGCTCTTCTCCACCTTCCCCAGTCATTCCTCTTCGCTAGATACAAGATCTTCTTCTTTGACACCTTCATCCAGGGGGGTCTGAGCCACATCGTCTTCCCCAATTGTCACACTACTCAGGTCTAAGCCTGGGAACAGTTCTTCAGCTCTGCGTTTGAACATCTTCTACCCACTGTCCCAGTACTCAGCCATTTCATGTTTGTAGAAATCTGACCGCTGGAAGCTCTCAATGACCTCAGACTCAGTTCTCCCCCCAGCAGTCATCCTTGACGAGCCCGCCCCAGCCGACTCCACCCTCACCAAGCTGCTGGCGACTGCTGCGTCGACGGCCATTTGAAACTCAGGGGACCCCTTGAATTGATCAACTGCTGCGACATAAAGATCAGGGTAGGCCGCCCTTTCGGAGGCTGCCTTCGCCTTTTCTTCATCCAACTCTTTTTGCAGGGTCGCCCTCTCAGTGGCCGCCTTCGCCCTTCCTTCCTCCATCTCTTTCAACAATGCCGCATTCTCAGCAGCCACCCTGGCCCTCTCCGCCTCCAACTCCTTCTGGAGAACCTCCTTTTTAGCGGTCGCCTTGGCCCTCTCCGCTTCTAACTCCTTATGAAGCGTCTCCTTCTCTTCCACCGCCTTGGCGCGCTCGCCCTCCAGCTCCTTTTGCAGAGCCTCAACTTTGACATCTGCCTCATCTTTTTGCCTGACCAGCTCTTCATTGCTGTTCATGGCCTCTTCATACCGCTCGACTGCAATGGCACAGGCTTTTTTGGACTCCTCCAACTTTTTCTGCTCGCCAGCCAGTTGGAACTCGAGCGACACAACCTGGCGGCGTGTGTCCTCCAGCTCCAACTTAACTACTTGCAGCTCAGTGTGGGCAATCTTCCAGTCGGCACTCTCCTTCGTCAACTTCGCCAACTGGGCCTTGGCCTCATCTGCTTTGAGCTTGGCAGCCCCCGCCTTTCTCAGGAGGGCCCCCGCTAAGGTAGTCACCTCCATTTGAGCGGAGTATAACCCCCTTAGCAGGTCAGCCTCACCGAATCTTGCTGCCGAGCGCAGAGCCGCCTCCTCTACGATCTTCACCAAGCGGTCTGCTCCAGACCTGGATGGGCCTTCTTCTCCCTCCAGCCGTCCAGCCACAGCACGGGCATGATAGATGGCTGTATTCAGGCTGACTCCCCCTTCCTAGGGTGCAGGACCCCCCTAGGGTCGTTCCTCCCCCCTTTGTCCAGGAACACTCCTCCCCACCCCTACGCCGATCGCCGCCATCACTGGCACAACTTCCCTGACCTGTGAGGATACGTCCACCACCTCTGGGACGACTACCCTTTTTGGGGTCTCCTCCACTTCCCCCCCCTCCACCTGTTTGGCCTGGCTGGCCTCTTCCACCCTCACCTCTTTTCTCCCTTTTTGTGCTGGCTCTTCCTCACTCCGCCTCAACCTCTTCTTCTTCCTCCCTACGCCCAACGCCTCCATCTCCTTCAACGACCTCTCCTTTAAAGGGTCTTTTGGGAGCGGTCGCGGCACAAACTCGCCCAAGTTCTTCTCTCCCAAGGGCTTAGGACGCGGTCGAATCCTCTCCCTCGCAACTGGTTGGGGCGGTCGGTCGGCTTGCGACTCTTTGAACTTCTGAGCTTTCACCAAGATGGCTTGATCTTCTGCCTTTTGCGCTCTTCTCCTGGCCTCCAATTCCGATCGGTCGAGGTCCCCACCGATCGGCTTCGGACCCAACCCCGCCTCAAACAGCGCGGATGGCTGAACGAGCTCATCCCACTTCGTTTTTTCCTTCTCCCTCTACTCCTTTACTCTCTTCACCCTCTCCTCTGCCGGCGCCCCCAATTTTCGCTCCACAGACCTGGTTGGCACATTCCACACCGTGCGCACACCAGCCCCTCCAGATGTGGACACGTAGAACCACCGTGGCCTCCAACCTTTGATGGACGTTGGCAACCCCGCCACCAAACCCTTCCCTGCCGCTGCCTGAAGGGTGACCCAAGTCTCCTGCTGCCCTGACGCCTTGTAGCAGCCGAAGAACTCGTCCACAGTCATGGCCTGCCCTCCATTCGCCTTTGGCCATGCACTTGCGCAAGCCAGTAAGATCTTCCATGCATTGGGCATTAGTTGCCCTGGTGCTACCTCCAGATGGTTGAGCACATCCACCACTATTTGTGGCAACGGCAACTTTAGCCCACCCTTTAGGGCTTCCTCATAGAGAGAAAATTCTCCTGGCCTGGCGTCAGACGGCCTCTCTGTTGGTGTGGGCAGCGACAACTCCACCTCCGCAGGAATCTGGTACCTTTCGCGGATAGCCTCCAACTCCCCCGCAGTCATAATGGATCTGTCTGCCCTCGAATGCCAGTGATCTGGTTCCACCTGACTGATTGGCGTCGGCACCGCAATCACGGTGGAACCATGGCATCGCACCCCCGACTCCCCCACCCTTTCTACCCTATACCGTGCCGCTAGCTCCTCCGCATCATCGTCCCCTAACGGGGCCACCCTCACAATCGCAGTTTCTTCCTGGGCCATTTCTAAGCTGTGTCTGCGAATCGCCTCTGATGCAGGTGCAAGAAAATCGAAAAAGTGCTTCAAAGGTGTATCGTGAGCAACGAAGGAATTGACACTAGGGATATTTTGAGTTTTTGTAAAGAAGTAGCTAAATCGAATGATACCAAAAGCCCACGGTTTGCCCGTATTCCAAGGATCCCAGTTAATGTTCGCCAGTTTGAAAACTTTTCAAATCATCCGCCAAAACTGTCTTTTCAACCCCAAAATGACCTATCGTTTCATTTTTACTCCAACGCCTCACTTCCCCCCACGATCCTGCCACGTGTATGGTCACGATGCACTGACTCCTCCCCTTACCGTGTCTTTTCCACTTCAAATCACCACGTGACACGCCGCCTTTTGAGCCCCGTGCCCCTCCGCTCGGCCACCTTCGTGGTCGGCACCCCTCGCGGTTGGCCTCTCCCGCTCGGCCACCTTCGTGGTCGGCACTCTTCACGGTCGGCCTCTCCCACTCGGCCATCCTCACGGTCGGCCTCTCCCGCTCAGCCACCTTCGTGGTCGGCACTCTTCACGGTCGGCCTCTCCCGCTCGGCCACCCTCACGGTCGGCCTTTTCCGCTCGGCCACCCTCACGGTCGGACTCTTCCACTTGGCCCCCTTCGTAGTCGGCACTCTTCAAGGTCGGCCTCTCCCGCTCGGCCACCCTCACGGTCGGCCTCTCCCGCTCGGCCTCCCTCACGGTCGGACTCTTCCGCTCGGCCACCCTCGCGGTCGGCACCCTCGCGGTCGGCCTCTCCCTGCCGGTCAGATTCATCTTCGTCATTACTATTCCCTTCGTTGGACTGAAGCTGCACTCGGGAATGGGGGACTACTGACATGGATAGGCCCGGATAGGCCCACAAGGACCACAGCCCATAGTAAACAAACCCAAGCCCACCATTTAGACCCCATTGCATAACCCGGGTAGTAAAACCCAGGACAGCTGGAGGCCAACTGAGCAGGGAAGGCCAATGATACTCTGACACATGGCAGGTGCAGAACAGGCCACGTCAGCAGACAAAGATCTGCAAAGTTATTGCTACAATACATCACCATTAATGCGGCCCATCACAGCATTTATTACGACAACACCTTCCCGTCGGAACAGCGCCCCTTACCCTGAACAAGGTAGGCTACATCACAGGCTTTCGGCAATGAAGGCACGTCGGAAGGGACAGTGAAATGATTACCAAGGAATATAAGCAAGCATGGAAGGCAAGAAGAAGGTTATGCATTTTTCTATTCCTCTAACTCTCTTTCTCTCTCTATCTATATCCACTACTTCCACTTCTAATTTACACGCCGGAGGGTTCACTGGGGGGCTACCCTGTTCCCCGTTGAACTTGTTTGCAGGTCTTCCAGTGGGCTTCATCTCTCGGACGTGGGCTTGAGAAGCTTGGATCAGTCCAGTCCATCTTCTGAGAACGAACTGTATCATCACTAAATATCCAATTTTATCATTTAAAATACAATAATGATATTTTTAATAATTAACATATTTCATCCCTAAAAAGTGATTTCATTCTCAGATTTTTTTTTTATTCTAAAATCTTAACTACTCTCCTTTTACTCATTTATTTCACATCACTATATTTTTTTCGGCAATTAAAAAAAAAAAATCGACCTTTGGCATGATAAAATGATATTTGGGCATCATTAAATGAAACAAAATGATTATTTAGTGCCATTTATTTGAATTGCTTGTAATTTTTTGGATAAATTATAAATATATTTTATGAGGTTTGCTTAAAATATAAATTGCTCATGTAGTTCTAAAAATTACATCTCGTTCCTTGAAAATTTTAATTTGACAACAAACATCCCATTTCGTTGATAAATTATCAAGTCAATTAATAGTTTTTAATGATGTCAAAAATTTATTTCAATTACTAATTCAAGTAATTTTATTATTGTATAAAAGAATAATTAAAAATTTTATTTTTTCAGTTAATTTTCTTAAATAAAAAATTCTAACAAAAGGGTATTTGTAAATTTCTAAACCACACGAGACAATATGCATTTTAAACAAACTTCAGGGGTGCACTTGTAATTTATCCTATTTATTTTGAGAATTTATATTAGATTATTAGGTATAACTTCTAATTTCTACATATTAAACAAATAATTTGAATAAGTTAAAAAAAACTATTATCTACAGGCAAGGACATGCTTTGGGGCTATTTGGCTTCTTCTGCTTAACTATTTTTTAACAGGCCCAAGAACAACTAGTTCAAAAGACCCAACTTTTGGCATGGTAAAATTATGATATTTGGGCATCATTGAACTTAACAAAGAAAGTTGGTTCAAAAGATTTTCAGTGAGCCATTAATCAAGCCATTATAACATGGAATGAATGAAAGCCATAAGCACCAACAGCCACACCCACACATAATTACATCATCCGCCCAAGCAAGAATCACAACAGGAACTGTTACGCAGAGGCATTCATGATTAGTTAGGTCATACTTGAACATGGATCTGAAAATACAACATTCCACTTGGATTTGGATCCAAACTTCTTTTAGAAGTTTTCTTTTTTTGACCCTTAAGGAAACAGTAACAGAAATAACTTAATACACTAATTTAGAAGTCTCTCTAAATGTATTTCTCTTTTCAAAACCAAAGGCATTTTTCCTAGAAGCCACTGCCTTAGCCCATTCCTGAATTTTTGCTCTCATCACCAACTCGCCATTGATGATGATCAACTTATCATCAGTAGTGCCTTTTTTTACATTCTGATGATTGCTTGAATGCTTTTCTGCTAGAAGCTATGAAGGTGGTTGTTCTTGTCCACATCGCTCCCAAGCCTTGAGATCTATATCACATTCCATGTAATCTACACCTGCCATTGCCAGAGCTTCAATAGACATTGTTTCTAGTTATAGAGTTACACTGTATTTGCAAGAAATAATGTATGAAAATATCAAAGACACCATAAAGGGGGGAGATTTATATCTGACATGGTACACGGGTTGCCCGTGCAAAATTCACATTATTAGTTTCGTTATCTTCTCTCTCTTTGTTTGTCTCTCTAGGAGAGTATGAAAAAGCTTGAAGATTGAATGCTAATGTGGGCAAAGGGGGTCACGAGTATAACGTGGAATGTGTGTAAAATACGTGAAAAAAAACTATATGTGAAGGTGTAATTAAGGGAAGGACTTTCTGCTGCAATTGCATATGTCACAATATTTAAATCAGCAGCATAGTCAATGATCTCTTACAATCTTTAAATTAAGATGTTTGGGGTTTTTTTTTTTTTTTTTGTTGGTGACTTATTTTTGTTTTTAGTAAACTTTTTAATTTTTTTAAAGGAATTAAGTATCTAGATTTTACTTGACAAGATGAACTAAAAAATTATTATTCTTATTTCTTAAATTCCAGAACAAACGAATATAAGCAAAAAATAGTAGACTTTTGGGTCTTATTTTGTATTCTTTTTTTTTTTTTTTTGAAATTTTTTAAAACAATTTTACTTTTTACACAAGATGGATTCGAAAAATTTAAATAAAAAAAAAAATTGATTGAATTTTGAAAAAAAAAAAATCACTAAAAGAAAAAAAAAATGTGACTTATATGGAAGTTCCCAAACAACCAAGGCATAAATAACTCTTCAACAATGTCAAAGTATTTTTATTTAATGTGTTATATATTTAATCAGAATTATTTTATGTTAATAATTAGTTTTCTCAATAAGTTCCCCCCAAAATTATGTTTCTCACTAAAATTATTTTATATACCAAGCTTTTCTCATTAATTTTTTTTTTTTTTCTTTTGATCGGCAAAAAAGAGGCTTTATTGATGGATAAACATAATGAGTATGAAAACTTACATCAATAAAGAAAGAGGGTGCAAAAAGCATCATAGTGAAACATACATATCCCAACGAGGTTGGCACCTAGATGCACACCAAATCATCTGCTAGCACACACTCGAAGCTACAAGTTGGTGAGAAACCGACATGCAGAGCAAAAAAAAAAAAAACAGACCAAAACACTCCTCTACTGGGGCATTTGACAGAGCAGTATGACTACTACCAAGCCTCTAGCTGATTACAAGATTGGTAATGCTAAGCACCAATGCTTCAGGACTATCAGCAGAGCAGCAGAATGAGGGGCCATCACAGGATCAACCAGGCTTAGCCCACCCCCATCCAGCCACGACCATCCCAGCAACCATGCTCACAAAACAACAAAACAGCCATGCTCACCTTAACATATTAGAAGTCAGTATGGATTGTATAGCTCAAACTAGAGACCATTTAATAGAACCACAATATTAACAGAACATTAGCAGTAGTAGCCTGAAGCACCTTGAACCACATTGGTACCCTAGTGTTGGCACATCAGGCACAAAGTATAAAGCAACATACCACCATATAAGGCTGACAATGTGAAATGCATCAACCCTTGCCAGCAGCCTGAGTAAAACTGATCAGCCGCACCCAGGACTAACAGCAAAGCCCAACAGCAGCCAATGTTACATCTGCATCAAAACTCCTCTGCTGAATCAAACTCCTCTGCCTACCAACTGAATCAAACTCCAGCTCAAAATAGAATTCAGAAATAATTGAGTAATTGAGTAACAAAACAGAATTCAAAAACAGAATTCAAACACCAGTTCAAAACAAAATTCAAACTCCAGCCCAACTACTCATCATTTCAACAATAAAACCAGAATCAAACCGCAGAGCTTTAGCAAGTCAGCAATTAACAATATGTTAGCAGCAGCCGAAAAACCCAGCAGAGCAAGAGGAAAACCAGCAGAATATAACAACAAAATAGTAGCAGGCACCAGCAGAAAATAGCACCAAAACAGTACCAACAGATGGCAGCAGAGAAGAAGAAAACCCAACAAATAGTAGCAGAAAACCAAGAAGAAGAAAAGAAATAGCACCAAAATAGGCACCAGGAAATAGCACCAACCAGAGAAGAAAAAAAAAGAACATAAAATAAAAAATGGTACAAGCACAGCTTCAGCCTATCCCTCTTCTACAAAACTTAATTTGTTGAAAGTTAAACGAAAAATCATTGACTGAGAAAGGCAGCTTTGCATCAGCAGCTCTAACCCACATAGCAGTCCTGGTTTTAATTAGATCACATTGACCATACAGGTCTGGTTGCAGATCAGAAAACAACACCTCATTCCTGTGTTTCCAAATAGACCACAAGGAAGCAATAGGTAAAACATTCCAGACTTTTTTCTCAAAACTATTACCCGAAAAACCAGCCCAAAACTGTAAAACTCCATCCACTGTTGCCGACATAACCCACTGAGCTCCCCACCAGAGAAAGATATCAGCCCACATCCTCCAGACAAAGGGACACCACAGCAAAACATGATTGACCGACTCCGCTTTAGCTTTGCAAAACACACATTGGGTATTAGCAGCAGCCGGAATGACACCAATCCATTGTTGGAAAGAGGACGTTTGTAACCTTTGTCTCCAAGCTAACCACACAAAAGCTTTTGCTCTAGGAGTAGAGGCACTCTGCCAACTCATCTCGGAGATAGTACCAAAGTCAGTAGATTGTAGACTGTTTTCACACCACCTATAGGCAGATGATACGCTGAAACTGCCCGAGTTTTCAGCCCCCCAACAAAACGCATCAACCTTATCAGCTCTTAACTCCCGAGTGTTATTTACCAAATTAACCAAACGAACCACTTCTTCCTTTTCCCAATCTCGGAGCATTCTATTAAATCATTCCTCCCAGTCATGTAGGCTTCTTCTTAATTCAATCGCTTGCTTAACTGTTTTTAGCTTATCAAGAGAGATACGATATAGTCGAGGAAAATCGTCTTTTAAACATCTAACACCAGCCCACTTATCCTCCCAAAACAGGGTTCTATCCCCATTACCAACCGATATGAAAGTATTGCTAATAAAGAAACTGTGCAGGGCAGGGGTTGAAGTTGCCACCGAGAGAATATCCTTCCATAGCCGGTAATGTATCTGGGAGGCTTCCGTATTTGGGTACCACTTGCTGTCATGAATGTTATATTCACCACATAAAACTTTCTTCCACAACAAATTCTCATCACCGCCAAACCTCTAATGTATTGTCAATGAATTTTTTTTAGAGTCATCATATTTTTATTTTTATTTTTTGTGTGATCATATTTATCACTGCTCAAATGAATATTTATAATTGACTCTTGGAAATAACTATAAAAAAAATAAATATAAATAATATTTTATTATATATCCCAATAATGCAAAAAAATGAAAAAAAAATCCGGAGTTCTCATTCTTTATTAAGAATATGAACGCATTTATGCGCGCATCACAAGACCTAGCGACCTTTTTCATTAATTTTACCTATTTTTTTATTATTTTTTTATCGGAACCTAACGTTGCCTTTTGTTTCCTAACATCCATACGGCCCCGTTTGGTGTAGCTGTTAAAACAGCTTATAGATTATAGCTTAACAGATTATAGATTATGACTTTAATCAGAAGTTGTTAATCTGTTTGGTGTAGCTGTTGGATTATAGATTTAAGTTGCTGAGTAGTGTTTGTTAAATAAGCTGTGAAATAGTTTTTTCAATTAATTTTTATTTTTTGTTTGTCTACATTTCTCATAAAAAATAATAATAATAATCTATAGTCCATTTGAGTCTTTTTCTATTTTAAAAAAAATAAAAAAAAAATTTAAGAGTATAACCATAAATTAACATGTCCACAGCAGAAGCTGATAATCAGAAGCAAGGGGTGAGCAGCTTCTCAGAATCAGCTTTTTTGAGTTAAAATAAGCTGTTAGAATCAGAAGCTGTTTGAAATAAGTTTAACAAACAGTCCAAAATAACTTTTTCAAAACTAAAAGCCATAAGTTGGCTCTGAAAAGCTGAAACAAACACCCCCATACATCTGGAGATTAACGAATATGTCAACCTTTTGAACTGTTGATTTTTTTTTAGTTTTTATTTTTTATTTTTTTGGATAAATTATGCAAATAGTCACTGTAATTTATACAATGTGTCAATTTAGATCATATTATTTTAATTTGTTCGATTTTGCTCCTTAATTTAACAGAGTGCGTCATTTTAGTCTAATAAATAACGGTTGTTTAAGTTTGGTGGATAGAAAGTCTACACAATGTGTCAATTTGGTCCATGTTGTTTTAATTTGTTCAATTTTGACAATGACCAAATTGACACATTGTGTAAACTATAATTTCCAAATTGACACATAGTTTGACTTTCCATTCACCAAACTTAACAATCATTATTTATTGGACTAAAATGATATAATCCGTTAAATTAAGTGACAAAATCGAGCAAATTGAAATAATAGGGACCAAATTGACACATTGTGTAAACTATAGAGACTATTTGTATACTCTTTGTTTTTTTTTTTTTTTTTTTTTTTTTTTTTTTCAACATTAGTTAGATTTGTTAGTTTGTTAATAAAGTTCATGTACCACTTAAAGGGCTGTCACTGCTCCGTCAGTTTGAATCCGTGATCTTTCATCACTGCAACCTAAGATGCAGCTACACGCCAACTTGCCACAAGGGTGACCTTTTCTCACTACACTCTAAGGTGCAACTACATGTCAACTTGATACAAGGGCCTTGGCATTGAACTGCTGTTGAATAGATTGTATTTGTGATATTAATTATTATAAACGTTATAATTAAATTTATATTAGTCATACAAAAAATAAATAATAAGTCATAATCAAATACCATATAAGGTATAGCTAAATATATTTTCGATCATAAATTAATATCAATGATAAAAATATTATAATAAATCATAAACACCCTAATAAGTTATAATTAAATATTACAAATATCAGGAACATAAGATACAAACAAAGCTACTCACTTTTTGATTGTAGCAGGCTTTGGAGCAACATAGAGATGTCTTTTTTTCTCTTTCTTTTTTTTTTTTTTTAAAAAAAAGGGCTAATTACAGAGTAATGCTAGAGATAAAGAATTCAAAAATAAAAAAATAAAAAATAAAAGAAGAAAAATAGTATGTGGCTTAAATTCAATTTTTGTATGATGGAGTTCATGATTAAAATGAATTTGGTCTACACATTATTAAATTTTTTTTTTTTTGTGCTTTTCTTTGTTTCAGTTATTTGTTATGTTTTTGTTTTTATTTTTTATAATTAGGTGTCTGGACCAACTTATGCGTATCTCGACTAATCTCGGAACCAATCCCACTAGATTAATTTTTTTTTTAGTCATCAACAGGGTTAAATTTTTATTAATTAGTAAATTTAATATTACCTAAAGTGAACAACTTCTCCGTAGTGCATCTTTTGTGGATTGCATTGCATCATGCAGTTTGCCCACTGTGGGCTCACTTCGAGCCTATCTCGATAATTCAAACTTTTCATCTTGTAGTACATGTCAAGTAGATCATCCATTCAAAAAATCAAAACCTTTTTTTGTAATTCCTATGATGCAAGGAGCTTATTGATAGAAACAAATCAATTTATAGCCCTCTGTGGCTCTGGTGGCAACTAGATCAATGCATTATTTCTTCAAGAGAAGCTCCCATCCGTAGAGGCAGAGGGAATTTCCAGTGGAGTGGTGAAATGCGTAAAGATCAGAAAGAACAACGGCGAAAGCACTCTGCTGGGCCTATTCACTTTTTATTAGTAATTTAGTCATATTATTTGACCAATTGTGACTTCGTGATTTGAATATTTGAAGTATTTAGGAAAGTCTCAGAATAAGTAATAATCAAAAATTGTAAAATTCTATTTTAGTTAGTTTAATTTAGTGCATATCTTTCTTTTTATCAACCCCTTGACCTAAAAAACAGTAATCTTTCTCGATAAAGCTGGTTGATTAGGACACTTGGAGAGTGCAGTACAACAGAGAGTTGTATGATGCATTCGAGAATGATGATTCACTCCCGGAAAGGAATTTATTGATTCTCTTTCAATTGGTTGGACCGTAGGTGCGAGGATTTACTTCATGGGCGAGGTCTCTGGTTTTGAAAAAAATGAATAGCATGCATTATTTCTAGAATTGATTGTTAATTTTTTTTTAAGGTTTAAGGTTTAGAGAAGTTGTTCCCATACCTAAAATTATATATAAAAAAATTTTCATAATGATTTTTTTTTTCAAAAAATAAAATAAAATTAGTGGGGTTTATTAAACCCTTAGGGTGTGTTTGGTAACATTTACGTTTTCAGTTTATATTTACAAAAATTTTATAAACTGGTTTTTGTTTATTTTTAGAAAAACATAAACCACAAACGGGTTTGGTAATTGACAAAATATTTAAAAAAATTGAAAAATATAAAAAAGAGTGAGAAATGGCAAGTTGTGGCAAGTGGCGGCGGAAGGCGGTGGTGGAAAGTAGTGACGGTGGGTGGTGGGTAGCTGGTGGTAGTGGGTGGTGGCAGGTGGGTGGGTGATGGTGGCGGGTGGTAGGTGGTGGCGAGTGGGTGGTGGTGGTGGTGGTGGTGGTGGTGGTGGTGGTGGTGGTGGTGGATGGCGGGTGGTGGCGGGTGGGTGGTGATGGTGGGTGGGTGGGTGGGTGACGGTGGCGGGTGGTGGGTGGTAACGAGTGGGTGGTGGTGGTGGTGGCGGGTGGTGGTGGCAGGTGGGTGGCAGATGGCGGGTGGTGGTGGGTGGTAGCGGATGGTGGTGGCGGTGGGTGGGTGGGTGACGATAGCGGGTGGTAGGTGGTAGCGAGTGGGTGGTGGTGGTGGTGGTGGGTGGTGGGTGGTGGTGGCAGGTGGGTGGCGGGTGATGGTGGTGGTGGTGGCGGCAGGTGGGCGGCAGGTGGCTGGTGGTGGATGGTGGTGGCAGGTGGGTGGTGAGTGGTGGTGGCAAGTAGGTGGCAGGCGGTGGATGGTAGTCGCGGGTGGTGGGTGGTGGGGGGTGGTGGCGGGTGGGTGGTGGTGGCGAGAGATGGGTGGTGGCGGCGAGTGGGTGGTGGGTGGTGGTGGCGGGTTGTGGGTGGTGAGTGGTGGTGGCAAGTGGTGGTGAGGGGTGGGTGGTGGTGGCGGAAAACGGTGGTGGAAAATGGTGACGGGTGGTGGCTAGTGTTGGGTGGTAAAAAAAAAAAAAAACTGAAAACTCAAAACGGAAACACATTTTTTGTGTTTTCATTTTTTGGCCAAATTTATAAACTGAGACCATTGATTTATAAATCAAAAATTTTACCAAACAAGTTTTTATTTGAGTTTTTAAAATTTTTGTAAATATAAACAGAAAATTGAAAACGTAAGTGTTACCAAACGGCACCTTAGTAATGTATGTGGAGTTATTCATAACTAGACTTTATGAGGCACTTATTAACACTCAACTTACCACACACTTGGGGTTTGGGACTCAGAGAAGTGTAATTACTTCAACTAAATTATAATAATTTTTAAGATTAATTGATGAAAAATTCATACTAATATGAAAAATCATTTAGAAAATTGTTGGAAAGTCATTGAAAAATTGGTTTGAAAAGTCATCGGTGGCCGTCAACGGCATTTGATGGCGGTGAGGTAGATAGATAGGTAATATTGAACAGATGAGTGAATAGATACACGTGTACAAATATGTGATATTTAGACAGATAGGTGACATCTGGATATATAGGTAACATTGTATAGATAAGTGAATAGATATATGTGTAGAAATAAGAGACATTTTGACAAATAAGTGACACGTGAATAGATAGGTGACATTTGGGCAAATAAGTGACATTTAGACAAATAGATAATTTGGACACATCAATGTTATTTTGCTCCAAAAATATTTAAGGGACTTACTTGTTATTGTCTAATAGATTCTGTGAGAATTGATGGCTTTTTTTTATTTTATCAAACACTACTAAAAAATGTCACTAATTGTTAATTTTCAGTGACAATTTTAAAAAATTTGTTACAAAAAATACTAATTATAAGTTTTAGCGACAGTTTAAAAAAAAAATCATAACAAAAAAAGTCACTAATTTTCAACTTTCAGTGACAGTTTGAAAAATTCATTACAGAAAAATGTTAGTAATTATAAGTTTTAGCGTCAATTTATAAAAAACCGTCACAAAAAAGTCACTAATTGTCAATTTTTAGCGACATGCAAAAATTGTCAAAAAAATCTATTGATTTAAAATTTTCAAAAATAAACTTTTAACTTGAATCACTAATTCCTAAGACAATCTCCAACGTCACATCTATTGTTTCATCAAATTTAAATTTGATCAAAAAATATTATTTTGCTGCTCCAATCGTTTCATTAGATGAGTATCAAATTGAGGATATGTGAAAAATCTAGAAATCTCCTAGATATTGATTTGTGATTATGTATCAATTTTAAGCAGTAAATAACAATCTCAATCAAGACAAATTGACACGACGATTTAACGTGAAAAAACCACAACTGAAGCATCTCCAATTGTGATAAAAAAATAAAATAAAATAAAAACCACTGGCCAAAGCCATAAAACAATCCACTAAGAAGACAAAAGGAATTACACAAGTATACTTTCAATTACCTAGCGAATCCACTTCGAAATTGAACCGACCCCTATATACCTCTTCCAGTCTCGTCTTCACCTCGGAATTGTCTTGCCCAACGTTGAATCCACAACGCCGATGTCGAATTCACGACAATGAGCCACTCCGAAATCCACCAAAGCTTTAGGCCCAAATTCTACGGAATCCACCGAAGAACAACTTTCTCCTTTTTTAATAAAACAAACCCTTTGATATAATTCTCTCAATTCATGATTAAACTCTCACAGGTTTCAAAGGAAACAAGAAAAGAAGTCCTAGATAAAAACCCTAATACCCAAGAAGAAGATTTGGAAGTCGTAACCCTAAAATCTGACTAAACCGCATAGTAAGAAAACAGATCTGCGATCTCTGCTCAAGCCCAAGAATGGACGCTTGAGTGGACTGATGCTTGAGTGCAAGAGAGGCTGCTCGAGCGGAAAAATTCAACTCTCAGTACTTTTACAGGCGATCAAACTTCTGGAACCAAAGATTCTCCGCTCGAGCGGGCAAGCAACTTTGACTGCATTTTTGCTTTTTACTTCGAGGGCGCTGCCCCTTGACCCCGCTTGGGCGTTGTTCGAACATAGTCAGCGAAGTGGCAAACATGAAAGAATTAACTTCTGAAATAACTCTACAAGTCACAATTCAGGTTTGGATTCGCATCTAAAAACTCATAGCCTCACGGAGTTTTGTCAAACGGGATTGCCAAGAATAAAAACCTAACAATTTTCCCCTTTGGCAATGCCGTGACAAAACACACCTAACCAAAAAAAAAAAATCCTAATCACCCCAACCCATTACAGCCAACAAAAACAAACTTCTTTCTCAAGGTCATGATCTGCAAAATAGTTATTAGTGCCATAATCTCCAAAACAACTATTAGTGCCATAAGAGTATATGAAAAAGTAATAGACATATGACAAGATTATCTTAAAGCAAGAGATGAAAATATGAATATATGTAAATTGGAGATTTTAAGAACATGTAACATGAATAGATGACAATCCTAAGAAACATTCAAACACGCCCAAAGACCATTTTTGCTATTAGTACTCAAACTTCTCTCCCTTTTTGTCATGAATTGTCAAAAGAAGCTCAAACAACGAAAGCAAGATCAAAAACCACACATACAGGGACAAGATGATGGAAAAATTAATAACCTGCGAGAAGTAAGCAATAAACAAAAAGTGGATAGCAACATACAAACCAACTAATGCCAATCTCTCTTACCAAACCAATCAATGTAAGGATAACCCGAACTCCCCCTCACTAAAAACAACCACAAGCATGGAAAACAATGAACAAAAAGAAAACGACAAAAATAATATGGTGGAGCAAGCAAGGAATTTCAGATTTGTACCTTAAAACACACAAGATTATCCAAGAAACACAATTACTTAAAAACACAATGTGCACAACCTCTAGAATATTCCTCATAAAAGAAAGTGATGCATTATGTGAAAGCATAGATCCCATGAAAAAAGTGTGTGTGTGACTCTTGGAGTTCGACAAACACAAGATTCAAATCCTAGTAGCGATTTGAAAGCTGGACCTCTGGCAAGAGAATCTAAGCACAACAAAGGAAAGTCAAACTACTAGGAATCAAGGGGTATTTGTTGAGTAAAAGGGAAAGCTCCCTCTCAATCAATGAATCTTTTCTTATTCCTTTTTTCTTTTACACATTTTTTTCTTTCTTTTGCACACTCATTGGCGGCTGACACGCTTAAGAGTATGGAAACCGAACTAGAGAAGCATGGATATAATAAGGATAGCCTAGTTGGTGACTTTGAGGTAGCCTTTTTCTCATGGTTGGACTACAAAGAATAGAGGGGAAAGCCGTAGAGATGCAAAAAGATGGAAGGTGGTTAAGGGACTTAACATCACTCATGATATGCTAGTATAGGTCAATTCCTCTATAAAAGCAAAAGATACAATGCCAGAAGTCCATAGAGAAAAAGGATCACTATTGCGGAAGACTCCAATATTTGCTAATCTAAGAGTGTGTACAAAATGAGACATACTAATCAAAGAACACACACTCCAAAATGAGTAATGACCACAGAAAGTACACACATATTAACATGTAATGGATATTCTCATCAATTCCAATATACAACAAGAACTTCTCAAAAATTTCAAGCTTGCAAAACCACATTAAGAAAATCTTTTTGGATTTTTTCCTTTAAAAAAAAAAAAAAACAAAGCAAGATAGAAAATGAACAAGCACACACTAAAAGACCCAAAAAGAAAAAACAAACAAAAACCCAACAGCAGCAAAAAAAAAAAAAAAAAAAAAAACGAATAAGCAAATTAACACAAGCCAAGTTTTTTCACCCAAAACGCTTTAGAATGAACAAAGTTGTGAGAATTGACGTTCTTGGGTGATGTCTTGACGTTGTGGTTCCCTTCCCTTTCAATGGAAACCCGTCTCGGCGTGGTATCCAACTTTCTATTCCTAGGTCTAGGAAAATGCAAACTCGCTCCATGTTTGGTCTCAAGCAAATCAAAATAGCAAGGTCTATTATGACCCTTAACCTCATTACGACCAATGAAGTGTCTTCTACCCCACGAGATGTTGGAATTTCTTCCATCTCTATGAGACACTCTCCCATGCAACTCATAACAATAAGGGTGAATATGACCATACATACCACAATAATGACAAATAAAAATAGGGTGTACCTTCTTTTGTTTGACGTCATGAAGATTGAGAAGTCTTTTCTCTCGTTGAATCTTGTGCTCCCTCGGCCCTTGAGTTCTTGTATCATGAGATGTGGATGCACTCTATTTTTATTCTTTCTTACCACCAAAGCCAATGTCACTCTTGTCAGAACAAATTTGTTGAGACCCAATGATATTGTCCAAAGTCTTGGATCCTTTGTTCCAAAGACCAATGATTGCCATAGCACACTTGGCCCAATGATATTTTTGCTCTTTCTAGCATGTTGTTGGTTGAGTTGCATATTAGAGTTCCTACTCCTACTCTCTGGTGTGACAACTTATCGGCTATTGCCATGACCAATAATCTTGTTTTTCATGCTAGAACCAAGCATATAGAAGTCGACTATTATTATGTAAGAGAAACAGTTGCAGCCGAGAAGCTTCATATTTGTCACATCTCCACTATAGATCAAATTGCAGACATCTTTACTGAACTCTTGTCTGTGGCACAATTTTAGTATCTTCAAGGCAAACATTTAGTCCTTTACAATTCCTCAAGTTACACGTGGCGTAATTTAAAGAGGTTACACAGCTGTAAATAGTTAGTTTGTTAGAATTTGACCATAGTTAAGTCAGGTAGTTAGTTGTGGTTAGGTTAGTAGATTTGTATCAACTTCACATATAAAGATATCAATCCATGTTATCATTCTTTCATTCAATACAAATCATATATTCAAAATCTCTTTAATTATGTGATAAAGACTGTGATTTTTGTTATGTTATTTTTGTGGACAAATAGATGTATTCTTAGGACAAACACATAACGTACTAACATAATTTTTATTGGTTACAATAATAAGATCTAATAATCTTTTACAGATTTTTTAGAGATAACTAGATAAATATCACGCTATGAATGATGTGGTGCATTATTTTCCATCACTACTAGTTCCATTGAATTGACAATCGGCTCCAGTCCAAACAATCCACCTAAATCATTTTAGAATAAAAACAGACTCCAAATCTGACACAACCAACCCTGATAGCAAGCTGACAAAGTGGTCGCTTTAGATCCTGAGATTTGGGCTTTAAAATAGGGCCACCACATCTAAAAATAATTATTATATAATAACTGAACACAATTATTTTATTTTATTTTTTAATCAAACTCCTCCTAAATCTAGCTTTCAACACCAAACTAAAAAATAAAACATTTTTATTAGTGGATGATCCCCAATTATTTTGATTTTAACCTACTAAAACCTAAATAAGTCCAATGTTTAATACCAAACCCAAAAACAAAATTGTTTTGATTAATAGAGAACTCAAAATAATTGTTTTACTTTACCAAACTTCACCCTAGCCAATTCACGATTTTGAGTTTGAACTTTCTTATGTTTTAATATTCTCTTTAAGCTATGTTTGGAATATTGATTTGTGTAAGAATTTGAAAAGGAAAAGGGAAATGTAAATACAATGTGAATGAAATATAGTTACATTTCACATACTTTTTTCCTTTTTCATTTCAAATCCCTACCTAAATTCATGTTCTAAACACAACCTTAAATGCCTTTAAATTTTGTATCATTCTAGTTCTACTTTACTGTGGGTTAAAATTTGAATTGATTATTGCTTGTTGGATTATATTTATTTAATCATACTTTCTATACAATATTTATCTATTGATAAAAAAAATGAAAAGAAAATAGAATAAATAATTCAATCTCAAGTCAGAATTCTTGATTTAATTTTTTTTGGGTAATTAGTTCCTGGTTTAATTTTGTAACTAAAATGTGAGAGTAATAATGTTTAAGAGATATTGTGGTGCAATTGGTTCACTTCTAAGTAGATATGCTCGCGGATTGGATTTGGTAACCTTTCATTTACTATTCATCCAAACTTAAAAAGTTTAGAAAAAATTAATCCGCATCCGTTTATTTAGTTAGTGGATGTGGATTAAGCTGGCATACAGGTTGACGAATGGATGCGGATCGGTTTGGCAAATTGGCCTTTACTAGTTTGAGCTCAAAATATTTTATTATGTATTTTTTATAATAAAATAAAGGCCCAATTTTCATATTTCATAAAACAAAATATAAGTATTAAATAATATTTTTTAAACACACATTATAAAAGCATAACATCATTTTCTTAGGGGTGTTGGTGGATCGGGTTGAGTCTGGTCCCCTCTCATCTACCATCCGTATGCATTCAAACCATTAAAACTGTCCATTTTATAGTGGATTGGTTTGGGCCATTAAGTTTGGTGGGTCTGGTGGATGTTTGCCCAACAAAACTTTTAAGTATATTTTATCTTTTTATATTTTTGTAATAAATAATTTTTTAAGCTGATTATTATAATTATTTTTTATGATATGTAGAAGTGTAAACATCCCATATTGAGAATAAAAATTACTTGAGACACTTAATTTATCATCCCTAAAAATCACATTTAATGATGTGTTTGACAAGTGTCAAATGTTGATTTGTTAAACATTCTATCATATGTGGTCTAATCTCAATGGCACATCATTAGGGGTGATAAATTAAAGGAATGTATAGCATTGTTGATTAAGAATTTGCTTAGGACCCTGAAACTCTACTGCATAAAAAAGTATAGATAAATTACAAATACATTCTTTGAGGTTTGTTTCAAATAGGAAATACCCTCTATAGTTATAAAAATTACATCTCACCTTTTAAAGTTTATAATTTCATAACAAATGACCCATTTTATTAATAAATCACAAAGTCAATTAGCAGATTTTAATGATATTAGAAATATATTATAATTAATAATTCAAGTAATTTTATTATTGCATAGTAGAGTAATTAGAAAATTTATTTTTTTAATTAATTCTGTTAAATAAAAATTGTTGACAAAAAAGTATTTGTAATTTTCTAAACTATAAGAAACAATCAATAATTTAAGTAAATTTTAGAGGGTGTATTTATAATTTATCCAAAAAGTATTGGGAAAGAAGATTGAAATTCGTAACTAATGCAAGGTAGTAACGATTAGGTAAGTAAATTAAGAGGTGGACTTTAACAGCTTAAAAGAATAAAATCTAAGATTTTGAGTTATTTTAAAGGGTTACTGAAAGTTGAAAGTTTGTCTCATTGTTAATTTTAAAATTTTGGATCCAATCATCATCGCGGCCGTGATCGTCATCACTATCTCCATTTGAAGGACAACAAGTTTCTTCACATGGTGATGAGCTGTTTGTTAATTTTTTGTCTTTGAAATCATGCACCAGATTCTCCCTCTTCCTCGGGCCTGCGTCTTCCTCTCTTTCTCCTTCTTTATCTTCATCTTCAGCATATAGATGGGGAGGCAGTACCGAGTCTAGGCGTTCCCATTCTTCAATGTCCATTCCAAACTCTAGGTAATTAGCTCCAGACATTGCTAGAGCTTCAAATGAAATTGACATGATTTTTGGAAGACTATATTAGGATCTTGGTAAGTATAGCTCCAATATTGTTTTCTAATATGAGGCCACCACATAACAGACATATATATACACTCTGTGATCTACACTTTGAAATGTCGAACTGTTTCTATCTTAAAAATCAAGAGTTAAAATAGGAATTTTGAACATTGAGAATGAGAAAAAAGGAAGGAGAAGAAGTCAGAAGTTGATTATGAATTCAAGATTGTAAAACAACATTCTCGTGATTCCCTGTGTATCCACACCAAAATAATTCTTCGATTATGAGGTCAGGTATGACTAATGCCTGTGGGAACTTTTCTGATTAAAGCTGAGATGCGGAATTGTAGAACAGCATCAAGATTCGCTTGGAGTATGAAGGTTGTTTTTTTTTAATAGTGAAAAAAGAAAACTTGGTGACACTGCATTTGTTTGGCCAGAAAATATTTTTCGGAAAATATTTTTCATATTTTTTGGTATTTGGTACAATGGAAAACAAAAATCAACAGAAAACATTTCATATGATCAATAGAAAACAAGCATACTTGGGTAAAAAATATTTTTCACTTTTAAAAAGCGAAAAATGTTTTTCAAACCAAAATTTTACTAATGTCACAACACTACCATCAGTGTCGCAATCACCACCGCCGTTGCCACACCACCATGCCGCCACCCCCATCTCCATCTTCATTCCACTACCACAACCACCAAACATAGAAAAATATTTTCCATCCAAACAATGTCTAATTAAATGTAATTTTCGTAATATTTATGAATTATTTTTTACAAATAGGAACCTGGAATGAATAAATTTTTTTTATCAATAAAAGAAAATTTATTGATACTGTTACAACAAATTAAGATTTAACAAATAAAAATTTAGGAATAAAATTTCTTTCTAGAGACAAAATTTTGTTGCTAAAAGTGTCATTACTATACTTTTTTTTTTTTATTAGCAAAAAAAAGGAACTTTATTAATGAAACAGAAAACTATTACATCAATAAACAGGCCCGGCCCTGAGATTTCCGAGGCCCAAATCCGATAATCAACTACTAAATTTTTTTTTTTTTTCCCTTTCCCTTTCCGAATCCCTCTCCAAATCCCCCAATCAAGCATAGCGTTAAGGAATCAACAACAGATAAATAACTTAATACACTAATTTAGAAGAAGTCTCTCTAAATGTATTTCTCTTTTCAAAACCAGAGGCATTTTTCATAGAAGCCACTGCCTTAGCCCATTCCTGAATTTTTGCTCTCATCACCAACTCACCATTGATGATGATCAACTTATCATCAGTAGTGCCTTTTTTTACATTCTGATGATTGCTTGAATGCTTTTCTGCTAGAAGATATGAAGGTGGTTGTTCTTGTCCGCATCGCTCCCAAGCCTCGAGATCTATATCACATTCCATGTAATCTACACCTACCATTGCCTCGAGATCATTCATTAATTCTTCCATGTATTTGGAAGAATTAATGAATGAAAATATCAAAGACACCATAAAGGGAGAAGATTTATATCTGACATGGTACACGGGTAGCACGTGCAAAATTCACATTACTAATTTCATTATCTTCTCTCTCTTTGTTCGTCTCTCTAGGAGAGTATGAAAAAGCTTGAAGATTGAATGTTAATGTGGGCAAAGGGGGTCACGAGTATAATGTGGAATGTGTGTAAAATACGTGAAAAAAATATTATATGTGAATGTGGAACTAAGGGAAGAAGAACTTTCTGCTGCAATTGCATGTCACAATATTTAATTCAGCAGCATAGTCAATGATCTCTAAAAATCTTTAAACTAAGGTGTTTGGGGTTTTTTTTGGTGACTTATTTTTATTTTTAGTAAACTTTTTAATTTTAAAGGAATTAAGTTTCTAGATTTTGCTTGACAAGATGAATCGAAAAATTATTATTATTATTTTTAAATTCCAAAACAAACGAAAATAAGAAAAGAAAAAAATAGCAGACTTTTTGGGCTTATTTTGGATTCAAAAATTTTTTTTTTTTGAAATTTTTTAAAACAATTTACTTTTTACACAAGATGGATTCAAAAAATTTAAAAAAAAAAAAAAAAATTGACAGAATTTTGAAAAAAAAAATAATGAAAAAATCACTAGCAGCAAAAAAAAAAAAAAAAAAAAAAAAATGTGACTTATATGGAAGTTCCCAAACAACCAAGGCATAAATAATCTCTTCAACAATGGGTACCCCTATTCGATGTGTGTGACTGAAATTATTTTTGTCATAGTATTTTTATTTAACGTGTTATATATTTAATCAGAATTATTTTATGTTAATTAGTTTTCTCAATAAGTTCCCCAAAAAATTATATGTTTCTCATTAAAATTATTTTATATACCTAGCTTTTCTCATTAATTTAACCTCTAATGTATTGTCAATGATTATTTTTTTATTTTTTTTTATTTTTTAGAATCACCATTTTTTTTGTGTGATCATTAAATCCGGAGTTCTCATTCTTTATTAAGAATATGAACACATTTATACGCACAACACAAGACCTACCGCCTTTTTCATTAATCTTACCTTCCTCCTCCTTTTTTTATTTTTTATTTTTTTATTTTTATTTTTTATTTATTTATTGGAACCTAACTTTACCTTTTGTTTCCTAACATCCATGCAACTGGAGAATAACGAATAGGGGTACTTACCAATTAGTCTTATTAACTAGAGTTATTTACTTACAGGTCCTAACTAATAAATTTAACACTATAAAAATAAGATATTGATAAATTTATCACTATAAATTTATTCATAAAAACAAAGAGACTGATAAATTTATTACTATAAATTTATTCATAAAAATAAAAGACTGATAAATTTATCTTTATCACTTAATAAATTTATCAACAGGACTTAATGGGTAATAAGTCTCAAAAGTAGGACCTATTGGTAGTTTACCCTAACGAATATGCCAACTTTTTTGAGCTATTGGCTTTTTTTTTTTTTTTTTTTTTTGGGGGGGGGTAAATTATGCAAATGGTCTATGTAATTTATATGATGTGTCAATTTGGTCAATATTATTTCAATTTGCTCGATGTTGCCTTTTAATTTAACAGATTGTGTCAATTTAGTCCAATAAATAACGGTTGTTAAGTTTGGTGGATGGAAAGTTAACATAATGTGTCAATTTGGTCCCTACTGTTTTAATTAGCTCGATTTTGACAATGACCAAATTGACACATTGTACAAAGTACAGGAACCAAATTGACACATAGTTTGACTTTCCGTTCATCAAGCTTAACAACCGTTATTTATTGGACTAAAATGACACAATTCGTTAAATTAAGAGAAAAGATTGATTAAATTGAAATAATATGGACCAAATTGACACATCATGTAAACTACATAAACTATGTGTATAATTTACCCTTTTTTTTCAACATTAGTTAGATTTGTTAGTTTGTTAGTGAAGTTCGTGTACCACTAAAAAGGCTGTCACTGTTCCATCAACTTGAACTCATGATCTTTCATCACTGCACCCTAATGTGCAGCTTCACACCAATTTGCCACAAGGGTGACCTTTCCTCAGTGCACTCTAAGGTACACTTACATGCCAACTTGCTACAAGGGTCTTGGTTTTGAACTGTTATTGAATCGATTGTATTTGTGATATTAATTATTATAAATGTTATAATTAGATTTTTATTAGTCATGCAAAAAATAAATAATAAGTCATAAGCAAATACCATATAAGGTATAGCTAAAGATATTTTCGATCATAAATTAATGTCATAATAAATCATAAAAATATTCTAATAAATCATAAACACCCTAATAAATTATATTTAAATATTACAAATATCAGGAATATATGATACAAACAATGCTAATCACTTTTTTATTGTAGTAGGCTTTGAAGCAACATAGATATGATTTATTTATTAAAGTCTAATTACAGAGTAATGCTAGACACTACAAGAAAAAACGCCTTTGGCGACTAAATTTTTAGTCGCCAAAGGTCCTACTTTAGTCGCCAAATGTCAGAAATTCACTTTTCCCGACTAAAATTTTTGGTCGCCCATGTTGTCGCCAATACTTGGTCGCGGAATGGCTTTGGCGACTAAAACAGTTTTGGTCGCCCATATAGCCATCTTCAGCGACTAAATAAGTCGTCGCCAATAGTCAATTTCTTTTTGGAAGTTATACCATTGCCGACTAAACTTTTAGTCGCCAATAGTTTATTGTTATTTTATTATTTTTGCCTTTGGCGACCAATCCATTTAGTCGCTGAAAGTATTTTCAAAAAAAAAAATTTTTTGGCCTCCGTTGCTCTCAACAGGTTTCGAACCTGTGACCTGGCACTATTCACACGCCAAACCCTGCGCCCATCACTCCATCCACCATGCCAGCACTCCATCACATGCACATATATACAATATATATTATTTATATAGTATGTTAACTGCAATTAATACAAAATAATATTTATAAATATAATTTTTTTAATTAAATATAATTCTTATCAAAAATAAATTATTTACTAAAAAAAAAAATTAGGCAACTTTTGGCGACTAAAACCAAATTTTAGTCGCTAATTGTATTATTTTCGGCTACTAATTATTTATTTGTCGCTAAAAAAACAAGTTCTCAATTAAAACTCAGCACTTTTAGCGACTAAACAGAAATTTCGTCGCCATTTCCCGCACTTTGGGCGACTAAAATTGATTTTCGTCGGCAAAACCCCCCGTTTCAGCGACTAAACCTGTTTTTAGTCGCCAAAACCATACCTTTTCGCTACTAAATTATTTTAGTCGCTAAAAACGTTGACTTTTGGCTACTAAACCAACTTTAGTCGCTGAAAACCCTATATTAGGCGACAAAACTTCCTTTTAGTCGCTAAAAAGCTGCTGTTCGGCGACTAAACTATTTTAGTCGCTAAAAACCTGATTTTCGGCGACAAAGTCCAATTTAGTCGCCATTTCTTGAACTTTCAGCGACGAAATCTCAACTTTTGGTCGCCAATTGTGCTTTTTTTTGTAGTGAGAGATAAAGAATTCAGAAATAGCAAAGTTAAAATATAAAAAAAAAAAAAAAGTATGTGGCTTAAATTCAATTTATGTACGATGGAGTTCATGATTAAAATGAATTTGGACTACACATTATTTTTTTTTGGGTGCTTTTCTTTGTTTCAATTATTTGTTATGTTTTTATTTTATTTTTTATAATCAAGTGTCTGAACCAACTTATGCGCATCTCGACTAATCTTGGAACCAATCCCACTAGGTTAACTTCTTCTTCTTCTTCTTCTTTTTTTTTTTTTTTTTTTTTTTAAGTCATCAACAGGGTTAAATTTTTATTAATTAGTAAATTTCATATTACCTAAAGTGAACAACTTCTCCGTCGTGCATCTTTTGTGGATTGCATTGCATCATGCAGTTTGCCCACTGTGGGCTCACTTTAGGTGTATCTCGATAATTCAAACTTTTCATCTTCTAGAACATGTCGAGTAGATCATCCATTTAAAAAATTAAAACCTTTTTTTTTTTTGTAATTCCTATGATCCAATTGGAGCTTATCGTAAAAAATGAATCAATTTAGATAGCCCTTTGTGGCTCTGGTGGTGACTAGATCAATGTGTTATTTCTTCTAGAGGAGCTCCCATCGGTAGAGGTAGAGGGAATTTTCGGTGGAGCGGTGAAATGCGTAGAGATCAGAAAGAACACCAACGGCAAAAGCACGCTGCTGGGCCTATTCATTTTTTACTAGTAATTTAGTCATATTATTTGACCAATTGTGACTTCGTGATTTGAATATTTGAAGTATTTAGGAAATTCTCAGAACAAGTAAAAATAAAAAATTCAAAAATTCTATTTTAGTTAGTTTAAGTTAGTGCATATCTTTCTTTTTATCCACCCCTTGACCTAAAAAATAGTAGTCTTTCTCAATAAAGTTGGCTAATTAGGACACTTGGAGAGTGCAGTACAACGGCGAGTTGTATGCTGCATTCATGAAGGATGAATCACTCCCGAAAACGAATTTATTGATTCTCTTCCAATAGGTTGCACCGTATGTGCAATAATTTACTTCACGGGGTCTTTGGCTTTGAAAAAATGAATAGGATGCATTATTTTCAGAATTGATTGTTAATTTTTTTAAGGTTTAAGGTTTAGAGAAAAATCTGGTTCAATGTGCGTACTGATATTTGATAACTTAATTTTTGGTATGAATGATCTAATCAATGAACCATGTACAATTCGGATTATCGAGGTGAGACTATGTTACCCAAAAGACAACCTAAGAGGGGGGTGAATTAGGTTTTTACAAATAAAAATAATAATACCCTAATAAAAATTATGACTAGCACAATAGATAAATATAGTTAATGAAATAAAAATAATTAAAACAAGTGTTTTAATAACTATGTCAATTAATGATTTTAGCACAATAAAAATATGAAATATAGTTATGGCAGTTTAAATAAAATAAAGAGATAAGGGAGAGAGAGGCAAACAAATTTATAGTGGTTCGGCTTCAACTCGGCCTATGTCTACTCCTCAAGCTTCACTTGAGATTTTTCACTATTCTCTAGCTTCACAGGGTGCTAGCAACCTTGTCACAGATGCAGCAATCCTCTACGGATTTTACACAGACTTTCTAAGTCCAAAAAAATACTAAGAGTACTACACTCTTACAGGATTGAAAAGAAGGTGTTTTTGCTTTCATAGAAAGCTACAAGAATTATCTCTCAAAGATATATATAAAAATGAGACTATGATTTTTTTGTAATCCTCACACAGGAAAGATGGGCTTAATGCTATACGACTTAATGTATAATTTCTGAGAGAGGATGTAAATAATAATTGAAGAACACTTCTCAGAAAATTTTTCAGAGAATAGATGAAAGTGATTTTAGATCAAAGAATATTTTTTGGTTTCTGTAACTTGTTCACATCAGAGGCTTTGGTATATATAATGAAACTTATAGTCGTTTTGTATTAATTTGAATATCTTCCACTCCATCATTATTAATTTGAATATGTTCCACTCCATCATTACTAATTTGAATATCTTCCACTTGAACCATTTGATATGTTACTGTGCTGGGCTGTTTGAACCTTTGTTTTGAACTGTTTGAACCTCTAGTTTGAGCATTATTTTTGGGTTGAAATAAACTCCTGATTTAAGCAAATATTAAATACATTCAAATAACATTTAGGATGAAAGTTTAGGTGAGAAATAATGGAACAAAATAAATTTTGATTATATTTTTCTCTTTCAAATAAATTAAGACATAATTAAATAAATCATCAAAATAAATTTTGGATTCTATTAAAACATAATTAAATAAATCATCAAAATAAATTTTGGATTCTATTTTTCTTTTTCAAATAAATTAAAATATAAATAAATCATCAAAATAAATTTTGGATTCTATTTTTCTCTTTCAAATAAATTAAAATATAATTAAATAAATTATCAAAATAAATAAATCTAACAGACTAGATTGGGCAAACTACACGATGCAATTCACTAAAAGTGAACTGCAGAGAAATTGTTCCTATACCTAAAATTATATATAAAAAAATTTTCATAATGATTTTTTTTTTTTAAATTTTTTATTGGGGTTTACTAAACCCTTAGTAATGTATGTGGAGCTATTCATAACTAAACTTTATGAGACACTTATCAACACTCAACTTACCACGCACTTGGGATTTGGGATTTAGAGAAGTGTAATTATTTCAACTAAATTATGATAATTTTTAAGATTAATTGATGAAAAATTCATAACAATGAAAAGTTATTTAGAAAATTATTGGAAAGTCATTGAAAAATTTGTTTGAAAAGTCATCGAGGGCTGTCAACGGCAGTTGATGTGGTGAGATGGATAGATAGGTAATATTGAATAGATGAGTGAATAGATACATGTGTACAAATATGTGATATTTAGATAGATAGGTGACATGTGGATAGGTAGGTAACATTGAACAGATAAGTGAATAGATATATGTGTAGAAATAGGAGACATTTGGACAAATAAGTGACATGTGAATAGATAGATGATATTTGGGCAAATAAGTGACATTTAGACAAATTAAACATAAATATATTAAACTTCTTAAAAAATGGCGGCTCAAAGAGGAGGAGGATGGAAACTGGTGTTCAGGAAAAGATTTGGGAGACTTGCTTCATCATCAAACATACATACAAGGTTTGCTGATGATATTCTTGATTCTAAGAGTCCTAAAGGTTTGTGTGCTATGTTTATAAACTTTGGGGTTGTGAAGAATGTTTTCATCCCAAACAAGAGGAAAGCAACATAGTCCATGTTTGGTTTTGTTCGTTTTGATTGTCCAGTAGCTGCCGAGGTTGCTATCCAAAAAGCTCATGGAGTTTGGTGTGAAGACAAGACATTAAAAGTGAAGAAGACAGATTTCAGAATGGAGAAGGGTGGTAGGGAATAACTCCATAGGCGACAAGAGCCAGCGAAGCAACAAAGAGAAGCAGCAGGAAGGTTTGAAACTGTTGGAGGTGTACAAAGAAGATCCTATGCTGAAGTGTTAAAAGAACTGACTGCAAGATACAGAAGTGATACTAGAATCCAAGCAGAGGAGTATCGAAATGGGTGGCTATATGAAAGTGTAATAGTCAAGCTGCGAAGGAATTGTAGTTGTGTAGCTTTTCAAAACAAACTCCAGCACAGAGGATGGACAGATCTAAAAGTTTGAGAAGGTGGCGGGAGAATAGTCTACCTATCCTTTGCTTCAGCAGCTAATATGAAGGCCAAGATGAATGAGTTAGGTGAATGGATGCATGATTGGTATGAGTCGTACACTAATTGGGAAAGAGGATGAGAGTAGACAATGACAAATTAGTTTGGCTTAGTTGTTATGGTGTCCCTGTAAGCCTGTGGAATAAGTAAAAATTTCAAAAAATAGGAGAAGTATGGGGAGATGTCATGGAGATTGATGAAGTACTCTAAACATGGATTCCTTAAAGCATGGTAGAATAAGAATTTGGCCATCACATTTGGAACATATTGATAAATTGGTCATCTTGGATAGTAAAGGTAGTTCTTACCCAATATGGGTAGTTGAAAAATGTAATCATGGTGTTGGATCACAGTTGCACCATGGTACTGCCAGCAGTAACCAATGTTGGAAAGGGTCAGAGGGGAATAGTAATAGGGAGGAGCAAAGTGTTGCGTATTACCATGGAAACATGGAAGATGGCAAAGACGTGGCATGCTCAAAGGATGAGGTGGAAGCCTAGGATGATGTGGCGTTAAACAGGGGGAGCGAAGCTAGTGTGGAGAGATTGGTTAAGGATCACGCTCACCTTTTCACTTCTATTTCAATGGTAAATGATATTGATGATAGTGTGGCGGCTCAAAAAGTTACTCTGGGACCATTAATTGAGTGTTCAGGACTCAAAAATGGCATGTGAGAGAGAGCAGTATAGAGTATAGAGGAGATAAAAAGACAGAGAGATGGAACTGCCATGGGCTTAATTGGACTTATAAGGAACTTAAGTGAGACTGATTTTAGAAGGCCCAATGTAAATCTAAAGGTAGTATTAGATGAAGCCCAGCCTGATATTGAACAGAATGGGCTAGTTGATAACAGGGCTGGTTTTAGTATAGTAAATGTTAGCCCAGGTGTGGCGGAAAAGACACATTTGCAGGTATTTGGGCCAAATGACAATCCATGACCTATGTTGGGTTGTGGTAATCAACCATTTGGTTCAATAAGTAAAACTTAAAAGGAGACCCAGAAAGAGCAACATTATTCTCCAATAGCTCAGGGATACCTTTAAAGCACAGCCCAACCATCTGTGAGTAGAAATAATCAACAGCAAAGAAAGGAGAAAGAGCTTCGAACAAGAAGAAAGCTTGGAAGAAGAGGCATGACTTTCAGAGGTGGTTTCCAGAGAGGTGCTATGTTTTGTGAGGCTGTAGTTGCAATTTCAGTTTCTATGTCGATTAGTAACAGTTCAGGTAGGCACATAAACCTTCAACATGAAGCTATGGAAACAATTAAGCTGGGGAAGGCCCTGGGCTTGGTTCTGGAAGGAAAAGAAATTGAAATAACTAACATGATCACCCAAATGGAGGAGGAAGATGAGGCAAGACTTGAAGGAAAGAAGATTAAGGGAGGTGTTTGAAGCTATACCAGAGGGTGAGTTTTAAGAGATTGAAGCTATTAAATGAAAATTATGTCATGGAATGTGAGAGGGCTTGGAAGGGTAGAGAAAAGGAGAAGAATTAAGGAGTTTTTACAAAAGAAAAAAGTGATATGGTGTTGTTTTAAGAGACAAAAAGATTAGAAGTTGATGACGGATTTGCTAGGTCACTATGGCCTATCGACTTGACGGAGTTCATGGACGTGGATGCTAAAGGCAGTGTGGAGGGTTTATTCTGCATTTGGAATCCTAAAGTGTTTGTTTTAAACGATTATTGCTGCTCCAGGAGATTTGTTCTGTTATCAGGTATAGTTTATTCAAGTATTGAATGTGTAATTAGAAATGTGTATGCACCAAATGAGGAAGCAGATAAGAGGCATTTCTGGGAGGTGTTATCCAAATTGAAAGAATCATATCCTAAACCGTGGTGTCTAGGCAGAGATTTTAATGAAATCACTTCAATTGTGGAGAGAAAAGGGTGCTCAAGGAGGAATATGGGTATATCTGAGTTTGGGAACTTCATAAATAAAGTGAAGTTACTGGATATTTCTATGATAGGTAGCCAATATACATGGGGTAATTCTCAGAGTTGGAGCCAAATTGATCGATTCTTGGTTAACCTGGAATGGTTACAATGGTTCAAATTCAAAGTGTGGGTGCTACCCAAATTTTTATCCGATCACTGCCCCATATTATTGATGAAGGATGATAGAGATTGGGGACCTAGACCTTTTAGGGTCATAAATGGTTGGGTTCTGCATCCTATGTTTCTTAAAGAACTGAAAAGGATATGGGAAGATACACATGTAAGAGGTTGGGCTGGGTATGTCATTATAAATAAGCTGATAACATTGAAACTAGCCTTACAAAAATGGAATATTGAGGTGTTTGGGAATGTGGAAACAAAGCTTAAAGAGGCTGAAGATGAAGCACATGCTCTAGATTTATATGCTGAATCTAGAGCCCTATCCGAATCAGAAGTAACAAGATGGAAGGAGCTTAAAGTGTTAGCATGGAAGTTTGGAAAAAGAAAGGAATGGTTGTGGTTACAAAAGTTAAGATTGGATTGGGAACTAAAAGGGGACAAGAACACAAGGTTCTTTCATATAAAGGCAACAACTAGGCATAGCAGGAATATGCTTAATTCATTGCAGGTTGAGGATGATGTTGTCGAAGAACCAACAAATATTAAACAAGCAGTGTACAACCATTTTAAGAATCAGTTTGATGAGAGGTAGAGATGCAGGCCCTTACTTGGAGGTTACTTTAATCAAGTGAATCATAGTCAAGTCAATGAAATTCTAGAAAAAAGGTTCACTGAGGCAGAGGTTTGGGCTGCAATAAAAGAGTGTGATAGGAATAAAACTCCTGGGCCGGATGGTTTTAACATGTTGTGTGTTCAGAAAGGGTGGAAGGTAATAAAAAATGATATAATGAAGTTTATGAAAGAATTTCATGATAACAGCAGGTTGGCGTATGGAATGAATTGTTCTTTTATAACTCTTATCCCAAAGAATGATAATCCCTCATCCATTGGTGATTATAGACCAGTTAGCTTGATCAACTCTGTCTACAAAATTCTGTCCAAAGTTTTAGCAAGCAGATTTAAATAAGTGTTGCCAGTAGTGATTGATAAAGCCCAGTCAGCCTTCTTGAGTGGAAGGAACATCATGGATGGGGTTCTTATAGCTAATGAAGTGGTGGATTGGTGGAAGAAATATAGAAAGAAGGGTTTGATCCTTAAATTGGATTTTGAAAAAGCATATGACTGTAATTGGAATTTTCTCCTTTAGATGTTAGTAAACTTTGTTTCAGAGAAAAATGGTTGGGTTGGATAAAGAAATGCATTGCCTCATCTAGAGTATCTGTACTTGTGAATGGCTCTTCATTTGATGAGTTTTGTCCGAAGAGAGGGCTAAGGCAAGGTGATCCACTCTCACCCCTCTTGTTTAATGTTCTAGCTGAAGAGCTTAATATCATGTCGAAAAGAGCAAAAAACATGTGAGTTATTAAAGGAGTGAATGTGGGTCATAGAGGTTTCAATGTATCCTACCTCCAATATGCAAATGATACTATAATCATGTGTAATGCTGAGTGGTCTGAAGTTGTTGCTATTAAAAGAATCTTAAGGTGTTTTGAAATTGTGTCTGGGTTGAAAATAAATTTTCACAAAAGTATGGTATGTGGGGTGGGTGTGGAAAAGGATTTGTTGGAGGATTTTGTGTCTAAACTTAACTGCAAAAGTCATAAGTTGCCTTTTAAATATCTTGGTTTACCACTTGGTTCCAATCCGAGCAGAAAACTATCTTGGAAACCAGTCATCGACAATTTTAAGAAAAAGCCCTCAAGTTGGAAAAGAAGACTGCTGTCTTTTGCAGGTAGAGTGGTCCTTATAAAATATGTTCTGTCCTCATTACCCAGTTATTATATGTCCTTATTTAAGATTCCTGAAAGTGTGGCTAAGGAACTTGGTAGGCTGCAAGCAAATTTCCTGTGGGGTGGTATAGAAATTGGAAGAAAAATCTTAGTCAAATGGAAAGAGATTACAATGAATAAACAAAAAAAGGGGTCATGGGATTAGAGATATTAGACTTACAAATCAGTGCATGTTACTCAAATGGTGGTGGGGGTATGTTGTGGAAGATGATGCACCTTGGAAATCAATTGTGTGTAGCAAGTATGGATTCATAGGTAAGAGGTGGCTGCCATCAGCTACTGTAGCAGGTTTTACTTCAAAAATATGGAGGGACATTCTGGATGTGCACAATCTAATCCTAGACTTTTTTAATTCTTCATGGAAAATATGGAACTAAGAGTAAGGAATGGTAGAAGAGTACAGTTCTGGGTTGATAATTGGTTGGGAGATTCTAGTTTGTGTGCTTAATTTCCTCGATTGTATCAGTTGAGTACAGAGAAAGAGGCGTCATTAAGTGTGCTGATCTCAAGAAAGGTTGGTTCAAATAGGTGGTGCTTTAATTTTAGATGAAATTTTCATGCATGGGAGGAAGAAGAAGTGGTATGGCTTACTAACAGGTTGGATGTAGGGCCAAGGATAAGTATGGATATAGAGGAACATGTGGAATGAAAGGCTGATCAAGTAGGGGGTTTCAAGGTAAGCAATGCCTACAAATGGGGTGATCTACAATCTGGGCCTACTTTGACAGCAACTAATTTGATATGGAATAATTTTTCTCCACCCAAAGCCAAATTTTTCACTTGGTTGGCATGGAAAGGTAGACTAAGACAACAGATTATCTAAATAGAATTAGTGTATTAAGAAGTAGTGTGGACTTATCGTGTGTTTTCTGCAAATCAGAAATAGAATCAGTAAACCATTCAATGCTGTTGTGTCCATTTGTATAGCATATTTGGGCATGCATAATTGACTGGTGGGGGCTATCTTGGGTAACTCCATGATCTGTTGACTGTTTATTTCAATGGTGGATGAGCTAGAATTTCAAAAGAATGAATGGCAATTTGGGAGAGCTATCCCCTTAGTTGTGGTATGGTTTGTGTGGAAACGCAGAAATGAATGTATTTTTTTCTAACAAGCAACCAATTCTAGAGGAGTTATGTGAGCTAATTAAAGTTCGATTAGCACTGTGGTTGAAAACATTTGATCCTGGTTATTCTTATGCTGTTGGTGACATTATAAGGAATATTCATCTGGTAAGAAAATTCATCTAGTAACTCAAGGGGTGGACTGCTAGGGTGGCCTGTCAGTGGGTGTAGCTTGGGGTAGCAGTGGAGCTTTTTCTTAATGGCTGATGCAATTTGCTGTCTTGGGTATTTGGAGTGCAACTGTAGTGATCATGAAGGAAAAAACACAAAAGATTTGGAATCTCACACGTATTGATGCAAGGAAACAAAGCATTAATTAACAAGTAAAGAAGATCAATGTAGAGAAAGAATGACAGAGAATCTGAGTATGTAAAGGGTATTCGACAACATCAATTAATGGTCAGAAGTTGTCTGTAGGATGCTGGTGGAGTGTGTTGGTGTATAGTTCCTGCTGGGAGGATGTTCTTGCTGTGTGGCTGCAAGTGAGATGTTGTTTAGAGGAAATTTACTGTTGTGTGCCACTATTACGAGGTGTAGCGATGCAATTGCTGCTTTTGGTAGCTCACTGGTTTGGTGCTGCTGAAGAGGTGCTGCAACTGCTGTATTGTTGCTGGTGATGTTACTGGTTTGGTTTTACTGTCTTTGGATGCTGCTAATGGTTGCTGCTGCAGTGTTATTCTTGGTATTAGGCTGATGCTAGCTACTGCTGATTGTTGTTGCTGTAGAGTTTATTTTTGGTGTTGTGCTGTTATGATATTTTTGGTGTTGTTTTGATATGCTTATTGTTGTTTGTGTCTTGGTTTTTGAAAACAGAGGATAGATTGGTGGGATGCTGCTGTGCTGTTTTGTTTTGCCAATTGTTGTTTTTTCTTTGCTTTGGTTGGTTACTCACCAACTCTGGATAATGTGGTAGCAAGGGATTGGGCGGGCATATTGGTGCTAACCTAGTTGAGATTGGTGTGTCTCGCTATGATGCTTTTTGCACCCAACTTTTTTCTTTTCTTAATGTAATGAGATCTTTGTTCATTAATAAAGGTTTTTTTTGCCGATCAAAAGAAAAAAAAAAAAAAACTGACATTTAAACAAATAGATAATTTGGACACATCAATGTTATTTTGGTCCAAAAAAATTTAGGGGGACTTACGTGTTATTATCCAATAGATTCTGTGAGAATTAATGACGTTTTTTTTTATCAAACACTATTAAAAAATGTCAGTAATTGTTAATTTTCAACGACAGTTTAAAAATTGTCACAAAAAATACTAATTATGAGTGTTAGCAGCAGTTTAAAAAAAATCATATAAATCTCTGTATAATTGTTGTTTGTTTGTTGTATGTGTGTGGTGGCCTTTTGTTCACATTCGGGGATATATAGAAAAAATCCCAACAGAAACAACACCACATTTGATTGTAGCTAAAAGAAGACATATAGCAATTGTGTCAGATTTGTGTGATTGTTGGATTTATGGTGGTAATGCATATGCTTAAAGAAATGTATTGTTTAAAAATCTTCTAACATAGTTTTGTAAGAAACATATATATAATTTCAAAAGAGAAGTGTGATACATCATGAAATTAGCTACTGTGGGAGCCGAATTTACTTGGGTCAATAGAGACGAATGGACCAGTCCAGTCCAGAACATAACCTCTATTCGGCGTTGATCCCAGTCAATTGAAGAGTTGAATAAAATGGTCGGCATTCCAACTAGTAGAACAAAGGCCGAGTAGAAGTACATATAAAAGATCAAGGGTAGGCCAGGCCCTAAGGCCCAAAGATAATACTATAAATATAGGATCTTCAATCAGAGAAAGGTATGTGAGAACCATTACGTTTAACTTAAAATATAAGTAATTCAGAGAGTAAAGGTTGACTTGCCCGTCGGAGTGCTAATTCCGGCACCCCCGACCGGAGTGTTTATTCCTTTTCAGGTGATTAGCTGAAGATCACGAGCGTCCCCAGGATCAGAAGAGTATTACCAAACCACTTCCCCATAATTGGCGCCGTCTGTGGGAATACTCAAGCACATCCATGGTGGGCGTGACGGAAGATCCTCCGGCAGTCACTATCGACCCTACATCGCAAGATGAAACCACTCCAAGCAATATGCTTGGGCCAGAGAATATTATCGCAAGAAGGGCCTTGAATTTTGGTTCACCCTCGACATCAGCATAAGAGGCAATGCAAGCGATTATGGAGCAAGCAAAGCAAAACGAACAGAGGTTGGAGAACATGATCGCTGAGAACAAACGTCTCCGTCAGGATTTGGCCTTGGAAGTAGCGAAGTCCAAACAAGCTATACGCCAAGATCTGGAACAACCTCTGAGGGTAGGTGGTCAACGACCTCGAGCCTGACAAGAGGACACTAGCAGTGACTCTGACTCATTATCCCCGGAGCCCAAAAAGAAGGGTCAACTCGAAGCTACCAGTTCTTCTCAAGAGAGTGTACGTATAAGGCATAACAGAAGAAGAAACAGTTCAGATGAAGAAAACCAGCACGATCCCTTTGTACGATGGATCGCAAGGGCGATCTTGCCCAAAAAGTTCAAAGCTCCATCGTTCACTCTCTATGATGGAAAATCAGACCCCACCGATCACATCTGTCACTACAAGCAAGCCATGACATTGCATGCAGATGATGAGGCCCTCATGTGTCGAATATTTCCTAGCAGTTTGGGACCATTGGCTGGCAGGTGATATTATAAACTGGAGCCGGCTTCGATCAAGAGCTTCCATCAATTACAGAAATCCTTCAGGGCCAAATTCATCACCAACGAGGTCCAGGCGAAACAGGTCGACTCTCTCTGGGCAATGCAGATCCAGCCAGGAGAAACACTAAGAGCGCATTCGGCATGCTACTGGGAGTGCTTTAATCTTGTTGATGACGCTTGCAACGACTCCATGGCCATCACGGCCTTCAAAATGGGTTTGCACCCTGACAATGCTCTCCACAGCTCCTTGACTAGAAGACCCCCCAAAACAGTCTGGTCGTTGATGAAGAAAGTTGAGGAATACTGCAAAGTGGAGGATGACGCCTTGCGGGTTAAAGCCAGAAACGTGGCCAACAAGACGGCCCCTTCTGAAATTGCTCAGCCAATAAGTTCCGTACCACCTCACAGCCCCGAACCTCGACATCGGGCTAAACGGGACAAAAGACGGGATTCTCACTGATCGAGCGACCAATGCCCCCACTGAGCAAATGAACAACTACAAGTCGATGGTAGGCGCACAAGGCGCGCCGACAAGAAATACACAGAGTTGTCAGAGCTGATCAGCACGGTTATGTCCAAAGTCCAACAGCTTCCGTTCTTCAAATGGCCGTCCAAAATGGTGGGACATCCCAAAACGAGAAGACGGGATAGGCGGTGCGAGTATCACAAGGGTCACAGCCATGATACTAAGAGTTGTTACGCATTGAAGGATCACCTGGAGGAATTGGTACAAGATGGTCGGCTACAACAATACATCCGAAAAGGCAACTCAACCAAAGCAATAGCCTTAAGACAGGATTCCCCTCCACTCGGAGTGATCTACATGATATACAACCTGCCAATGTCATTCGCGGTGCATGCGATTCAGTCGAATCCCGACCCTTAAAATCAACTCACTGCAGCTAAACGGCCTCATGAAGCTGCGAGCATTGCTTTTAATGATTCAGATTTGGCCGGAGTGACACTTCCCCACAACGATCCCTTGGTGATCGAGTTACGCGTAAATCGATTCACCGTTGAGCGTGTACTCGTTGATCCGGGGAGCACATCAGAAGTTATGTATTACAAGACATTCACCAAACTCGGCTTCTTTGAATCGGATCTCTCTCCGGCTCCTTATCCACTATTCAGCTTCAATGCCAATCCAAAATACCCGTTAGGGAAAATCATACTACCCGTCCGAGCGAGCTCCCGAATAGTGGATATGGAATTCTTGGTCGTCAAGCTGCCATCACCGTATAATCTTATCATGGGGCGAACTTGGTTGCATACTATGCAGGCCGTGCCAAGCACCTATCATCAGCTGCTACGCTTCCCGACAGAGCGCGGCATTGAGCAAATCTGTGGCTCCCAGAAATCGGCACAAACATGTTATTTCCTTGCTGAAAAGACGCCAAAAGAGTTGCAAGTGAATTCAATTGAGGTGCCCGATTGAGAGAGCCTCGACGATGTTAGGCGGCTCCCAAGTGAAAAGGCCACGGAAACCCTAGATCGAGTTGAGATTGACGGCAACCCAGATAGGTTCTTCATGGTCGGCGTCTCCCTGAATCAAGTCGACAGGCAGCAGCTAATTTCCTTCCTGCTCGGCAACCTTGATGTATTTGCGTGGACACCATATGAGATGCCGGGTGTAGATCCGTCAGTTTCACAGCACCGTTTGAATGTTGACCCTAAATGCAAGCCGATCATTCAGAAAAGCTGGCGGTCAGCCGCAGAGCACACTGCCGCCATTGTTGAAGAGGTTGACAGGTTGCTTGACGCTGGGGCAATCAGGGAAGTGACCAACCCTACATGGCTCTCTAATACTGTGGTTGTGAAGAAGAAAGACGGGACCTGACGAGTGTGCGTTGATTTCACGGACCTAAACAAAGCCTGCCCCAAGGATTGTTTTCCCCTACCCAGAATTGACCAACTTGTAGATGCGACGGCACGTCATCAGCGTATGAGCTTCCTCGATGCTTACAGAGGCTACCATCAAATCACCATGCATCCGGAGGACCAAGACAAAACTTCATTCCTCACCCCAAGAAGAACCTACTGCTATAAGGTTATGCCTTTTGCTGAAGAATACAGGGGTAACTTACCAAAGACTGGTTACTTCCATGTTCAAGGAGCAACTCGGCCACACTATGGAAGTATACATTGATGACATGGTGGCCAAGTCCAAGGAAGAGCAGAATCATATACCCGATTTGGAAGAGACATTCGGTATTCTGTGTAAATATAGAATGAAACTGAACGCTTCCAATGTGAGTTTGGGATTGGCTCTGGCAAATTGTTGGGTTACATTGTCAACCACCGAGGAATCGAAGCCAACCCAAGGCAAATCACAGAAATCCTAGAACTCGGCTCCCCTCGATCGGTCAAGGAAGTTCAGAAGTTAATGGGGATGGCCGCAGCACTCAACAGGTTCATCAGTCGTTCCACGGACCACTGCCGACAATTCTTTCATACACTACGGCAGGGCAAGGCTTTTGAATGGTTCATCGAGTGCGACGCTACTTTCAACGGCCTCAAGACCTACCTCTGATCAGTTCCACTCTTGACAACACTTTCGGCCGGTGATCCGCTCATTTTGTATCTGGCAGTTTCCAACCGAGCCGTCAGCGCTGTACTGATAATGGAAGAACTGGGGGAGCAACGACCAGTGTATTATGTGAGCAAGGCAATGGCTGACACTGAAACACGCTACTTTCCGTTGGAAAAACTCATTCTGGCCTTTGTTATGGCAGCAAGAAAACTGATACACTGCTTCCAGGGGCATAGCATCGAGGTGCTAACAGATTACCCCCTCCAATCAGTACTACGAAGTGTAGAAGCATCAGGACGCGTTTCAAAGTGGGCTCTTGAACTCGGCCAGTACACTATTCAGTTTCTACCTAGAACCTCAATCAAGGGACAAGTGCTTGCCGACTTTGTTGCCGAATTCACAGGGGGTCTTACCGACTTCAAGTCTGATGAAATTCGACCTAAGCCGAACTGGAGAATTTATGTTGGGGACATTTGACAGTTGTACTGTGATGGATCATCCAATCAATGGGGCAGTGGAGCCGAAGTAATAATCATGGCTCCCGATGGCGCAATAATTGAGCAGGCTGTCAAGCTCGGCTTCGAAGCATCAAATAATGAAGCCGAATACAAAGCCCTTCTAACTGGTTTGCGTAATGCACATCTTCTGGGTGCTCAGCGTTTGCTTGTATTTTGCGATTCAAAACTGGTGATCGATCAGCTGAAGGGGGAGTACGCGGCAAGAAATGACCGTATAGCGGCTTACATGAAAACGGCTAACTCCTTGCTGGCAAAATTTGACCATCATGAATTGAATCAGATAACATGTGATTAGAACACACATGCAGATGCCCTGGCTTGCCTAGTATCCGCCATTAACTCAGAAATTAAACGGACCATCGAAGTAGGTTTCATCTCAGAGCCGAGCATTGGCCCTTAGGAGGAAGTCCAAGTCAATGTTATAGAATTTGGACCGAGTTAGATGGATCCCATTGTTGCATTCCTGTCTTCCGAACAGCTCCCAGAGGACAGGAAAGAAAGGCACAAGCTAAGAAACAAAGCCCTGCGATACTACTTGGATCCGCAAGGAAAGCTTTAAAAAAAATCCCTTTTCTGGTCCATACTTGGAATGCATGCATCCGGACAAAGTCGAAGAGCTTTTGACAGAAATACATGAAGGCAGTTGTGGCGCCCATTCTGGCGGGCGCTCTTTGGCTCATCGAGCCGTGACACAGGGGTATTACTGGCCGACAATGAGAGCCGATGCCGAATGTTACGTGAAAAAGTGTGAACAGTGTCAGAAGTTCTCTCCTTTAACCCACCTGCCTGTTGAAGAGTTAAGCTCCATAACCAGTCCTTGGCCGTTCGCCCAATGGGGACTTGATATCGTCGGACCACTGCCTCGTGCCCTGGGTAACAAGCGATTTTTGATTGTCGCGACAGATTATTTTACAAAATGGGTAGAAGCGGAAGCACTAACGCACATCCGAGATACTGACGTGAAGCGTTTCATTTGGAGAAATATCATAACACGATTCGACATTCCAAGAGCACTCATTTCAGACAACGACACCCAGTTTGATTGTGGCATCTACCAAGAGTTGTGCAGCAAGTATGGTATCCGGCCTTACTTTTCTACGCCGGCTTATCCACAAAGCAATGGTCAAGCTGAAGCCTCTAACAAATGCATCTTAGACGGCATCAAGAAAAGGCTGGAGAAAGCTAAAGGCAAATGGGTCGAAGAATTGCCGAGTGTGTTGTGGGCTCATCGAACTACGCCGAGGCGATCTACTGGGGAAATCCTGTTTGCTCTATGCTTTGGAACCCAAGCAATCATACCCTTGGAGATCTGCCTCCCAACCTTGAAATCAAAAGTTTTTGATATGGGCCAAAATGACATGATGCTGGCATTGGATTTGATTCTGATTAAAGAATGAAGCGACCGTGCCCTTGCATCCATGGCGCGGTATTAGCAGTAGCTTGGTAAGTCGTATAATCAACGTGTTCAGCTGCGCCGCTACACATCAGGAGAGTTAGTTCTGAAGAAAATACTCCCAGCTGCCAGGAAACCGGCTGATGGAAAATTGGGTCATAAGTGGGACGGCCCCTATCAGGTCGATTCGATCGCGGGAGTAAGGGCATATTGGCTCAAAGACATGTCTGGAAGGAATCTGCCACGGCCTTGGAATTCAACGCACTTGCGTAAACTCTATCATTAAACTCGACCTGTGGGGAATGATACTAGTTTTGAATGGCTCACCATGTACACATTCTAGTTTTGTAATGCAAAGATTCCTGTTTACTCACTGCGAAATCCAGTTCAAAAGTGTTTCGATTAAAGCCTCCGGTTTCGGAGCGCCTTTCGTGGATATCATGATTGGCCAAATGAAGTCTCCAGATTCGGAGCCCCATCGGCGCATGATGCCTTTGGGCCGATAAAGCCTCAGGATTCGGAGTGCCCTTCGTGAATATCACGATTGGCCAAATGAAGTCTCTGGATTCGGAGCCCCATCGGCGCATAACACCTTCGGGCCGATAAAGCCTCCAGATTCAAAGCGCCCTTCGTGGATATCACGATTGGCCAAATGAAGTCTCTGGATTCGGAGCCCCATTAGCGCATGACGCCTTTGGGCCGATAAAACCTCTGGATTCGGAGCGTCCTTCGTGGATATCACGATTGGCGCATGATGCCTTTGAGCCAAATAAGACTCCGAATTCGGAGCGCCATCGGCGCATGACGCCTTTCGGCCGGTTAAGCCTCTGGATTCGGCTGGCCAAGTAAAGTCTCCGGATTCGGAGCCCCATCGGTGCATGACGCTCATGGGCCGAATAATATTCTGAATTCGGAGTGCCCTTCACGACGAAAGTTAAAGCATACAAAATAAAACATTTACACATCAAAATGGGATGCTCCGTTAAGTTGAGCCGGCAAAAACCATTTACACATCAAAGCATATAAACATTCAAAATGAAATGCTTAGTTAACTTGGGCCAGTCCAACCTCATGAACAAAACAAAACATGCCAACATTCGAAATGAGATGCCTAATTAAGCATGTAAAAATTCAGAATGAAATACAAACATTTAAAATAAAACATTTTATTAAATTAGACAATAATTACATAATCTTGCACGCAATCTGCATTTGAGTATTACAATGTCTATTTTTGTCCGGCGTCTCCCTCGTCGTCACTCTTCTCGACTTCAAAGGCAGAAAAGGGGAAATGATCACGTTAGTATAGCGGCAACGCCAAATCAACGCCCGCTGCTTGGAGAGCTTCCTTGGCTTGAAGTGCCTTGATCCAACCGTGCTTAAATCCACGATTTTCACATCGACAAACTTCCTCGGCGAGCTTTTCCCTGGTCTTCTGTATCCCTACTTTTCGGCCTTCATGGAAGCCTTTTTTATAGGCCCTCCCCTTCGCGGACTCTATTGCAAACATGCTCGCCATATCACGATCGGCAAGTGCAGTACTGATAAGCCGCTGGGTCACCCTTTCTTCCACGATTGGGTTAGCTTGTCTGGCTGGTTGTGTCTGAGCGGCCTTGACCTTCCTTAGCTCGCACTCAGTCGCTTCTGCGCGAGCTTCCAAGCTTCGAATGCGTTCATCCTTCTTCTCTATTTCTCGGCGCACAGCACAAAGACGCATGCCTATTTCATAGACGGTGTACAGCCCTTTCACTGCCCCATGAATGCCCACTTAAAACACCTCGAAGTCAGGTCGACCAACCATCGACTGTTGTACTTCCGCGAAAAAATTTGTCGTGCAAATTCGACCGCCACGTTTGAGTCCCGGATGATGGAATCCGTCTCTGTCATCGGTCTATTCCCAAGGAAAACAGAAAAGCTTAATGGGCGTGGTGGTCCACTGGCCTCACTTCACGAACGAGGAGAGTTCCTTCGCTGGTGCTTCTCCTTCCTTGGTGACCTGCTTCGTCGACGCGGAGAGTGGCGCCTCTCGTGCTCTGCAGATGCCCTACCGCCCGTATGGGGAGGCTTGCTACCTCGATTTATTGATGAGTCCAGCTCCGCCAAAGTCCTGCCTTCTCCTTTACTATTAAAGAAAAGTCTGGTTGATATTCACACTTTGGCGGCTATGAAAGACGAGCAGAATCGAGTCGCTTTATGAAACCCAGATGGAATCTCTCAACCCCTTTTTAATCACTGAGGAGTGCATCCCACTCCCGAGGCGACGTCATCAATGCGCGCACTCCAGCAACCACCAATATTCAGCATTATTGATTCATTCCGATCTAGAAGTGCTATTCGTCTTTTGGAGTTCATACATTGGCTGGGGCAAGGGCAGTTTTGTTAATCTGATCGGCCAAATACCTAAGCCTAATGCCGACTGATTTGTGCCACAGCCACTCCATGAACTAACGATATTCGGCTTTTGGAGTTCATACATTGGCTGGGGCAAGGACAAATTTATTAATCTGATCGGCCAAATACCTAAGCCTAATGCCGACCAATTTGTGCCATAGCCGCTCTATGAACTAACGATATTCGGCTTTTGGAGTTCATACATTGGCTGGGGCAAGGGCAGATTTATTAATCTGATCGGCCAAATACCTAAGCCCCACGAACTAATGATATTCGGCAAGATCACATTTATTAATCTGATCACATTTATTAACCCTTAGTTATCTAATCGGCAAGTGAATACGAACGTTTGTCTACCGTGCGACAAACAGCAATAGTTTTACCCAAAATACCAAAAACAAAACAGTAATCTTCATTGATAACCACAATTAAATACAGGAAATAATGCAAGGTAAGGGAAATATTCATTCATAAATTGAATACAGCATAGTCATCATTTTATACATGAAGATTACCCCAAGCAAATAGTTATCTACTAAGAAACTAACAAAACAAAACATGTTTACAAAAACATACATTGAAATTGAAAATACCTAACGAAACTAAAATGTCTCCCAAATCAAGCCTCGGGATCAGACTCGAGCGGCTCAACTTCCACTTGCTCGTATGGAATTGGCATGGCTAATGTAACCCCAACGGCAGCAAGGGCTTTGAGCAAGCCGTGTTTGAATCCCTGATTCTTGAATTTGGGGACTTCTTCTACATAGTCTTCAACGGCGGCGCTCTTCCCAGCCTCGAACCCCGCGGAAGCCTCGAAGTCGGCTTTTTCCTTAGCCTTCTTCAACTCTTCCAATTCGGCCTCCAGCTTGGCAAGCGCCTCTTTAGCTAGCTTGAGCGATTCCTCACTCGCGTTTGCCCTCTCCTCGGCGTCGGATCTGAGCTGGTCAGCAGTCCGAGCCCTCTCCTTTTCAGCTTCGGCTCATGCACTTTCCATTGTAGCTCTCGCCGCCTCGAACTCGGCCTTGCTCCTTTCACCTTCGACTTCCGACTTCAAGCGGCCAATTCTTTCAATGGCATCATGCTGGCGGCGGCCTAGTTCGGTTATCCTTCCAACCGTTTGCAAAACAAGTTGGGTTCGTCACATAGCAAGAAATACCGTATGCAAACCAAACCAAATAAGGAGTTAAGATCAAGTCACATACCAGAAAGGCCGACTGGGCAGCTAATGCTATTGCTACCAAATCCGGCTTCGCACAAAAGGTTGCCTTGTCAGCCAATAAGGAGACCGAGGCAGCCAAGCTCAATGCCACAGCTGGATCTTTCAAAGCCGACGCTTCAGAGAAAATCGGCATGTTTTTTTATCTTTCGTTCAACAACAAAAGGAGCAACCACACCCTATTCCTCTAAGCGTGGCCGTTGATCAACGGGACCCTCCTCGGAGCTGTCCTCACTCTTGGCGGTACGTTTTTCTCCCTGATCTTCTGAAATCGGCTGTTCTTCGGTAATCAGACGCTCGGCATCCTTCTCCGTCTCGGCCGCATGAACTTGAGCCGTTTCTTCTACAATAATGGGTTCGGAAGATTCACTCGGGGTAGGTCCAGAACGGGTGGCCTCGGCTTTCCGTCGGGCGACCATGCATTCTGCATTTTTCTTTCGCGCCAACTGCGTAAGACTTTCCCCAGCCATACCCTCAGAATAAGCGCCGGGAAGGTCTCCCAAATTTGTAAAAATATCTTCAAAGGCGTCCCCTCGACCTGATGTGGACGGAGGGTCAGACGAGTTCAGTTCGGCTTCCTTAAAGGCCGAGTTAATAGCTTCATCAACTTCCGCTGCCAACTGGTCCAGGTCCTTGGCGATTGGTTCGGCCACTTGTTCTTCTACGTGTTTAGAATCGGATGTTTCTAAACCAATCTGTCTCAAGTTTTTGAAGCTGGGGAAGATTAGGGTTGTAAGATGGTTGTCGCCTCGCGCGATCGGAATGTTGTCTGCCGCCGAGAATATCGTGTAAGTCGGCTCGTACCGCAGGAGAATGTGGGCTGCCCTCCCTTGTTTTTGAAGGTTTGGACGGCCGACGAACTGTAGCGCGGTTTTAATTTCTGCAAGCACAACGTCGTCGTCTGAAACTAACACTCTCTTCAAGTCGTTGCCTACATAAACAAAACGATTAGATGTATATAGTGCCGAATACAGATATGGAAATAACAGAAACAAAAGTGATCTAATCGGCCACCTGGTTCGCCTTTTCACCTTGGCACAGGGTCTAGGCGATCTTCACCCCCGTCGAATTCCCAATTGTCGCGGACAACGACCATCACGTCATCGACACGCTTGCCAGAGCTGGCAAGCATAGTCACTAAGTGATGATCAGTATGCTTGGCTCTAAGAAAGTAGCATTCTAGCCGGCTAGTAGATTTGGCTAGGACATAATAATGCCGAATGGCAGGTATACCTAAATTAATCCTAAGACGCTCTACAATTCCCATTATAATGCGAAAGAAATTCACGTTGGGCTGGGAAGGGATTAGACCCCAGTATCGAAGAACGGCCCTAAAAAATGGGTGAAGGGGAAAGTGGACTTCGCCCTCAGCAATTGATAGGAGAGGAAAGACGATTGTGCTCTCATCATCTCTCTCCATATCAGTGGTGCTGTCTGCCAAAAGTGACAGATGAATGTCATCGGGGATGGAAAAATGGCATCGAAAGCCGGAGATTCGATCCGCTGAAAGGAGCTCCTTCAGATGTTTTGCCATTTTGGCCAACCCAAGGATTATGGAAAACTAAAAGCAAACAAGGAAGCGGGATCAAAAATGAAGGAGAAGAAAACTTACAGGGGACGAAGGGAAAAACGAGAAACAAGGAGTTGCAGAGGCCGCGAAGTGAATGAGTTACACTAGAAGGCGAGCCAGATATCTTTGGATATTCAAAACATACATTCGAAGAGACAATTTCAAATCACATTAAATGAAGGCAGTGTACGAAGGGGCGGGAAATCATTACAATGACCAAAAAGCGTGTACGCGTTCTGACACGCATTGGAAAGAGGATTAACTGTCGAATTTTTGACTTCCCAGGCTAGAAGCCAAACACGCCGACTAACTGATGCTAGTGAGGTGTTTGGGGGGCAATTGTGGGAGCCGAATTTACTTGGGTCAATAGAGACAAATGGACCAGTCTAGTCCAGAACATAACCTCTATTCAGCATTGATCCTAGTCAATTGAAGAGCCGAATAAAATGGCCGGCATTCCAATCAGTAGAACAAAGGCCGAGTAGAAGTACATGTAAAGGATTAGGGGTGGGCCAGGCCCTAAGGCCCAAAGATAATACTATAAATACAGGATCTTCAATCAGAGAAAGGTATGTGAGAACCATTACGTTTAACTTAAAATATAAGTAATTCAGAGAGTAGAGACTGACTTGCCCGTCGGAGTGCTAATTTCGGCACCCCCGACCAGAGTATTTATTCCTTTTCAGGTGATTAGCTGAAGATCACGAGCGTCCCCAGGATCAGAAGAGTATTACCAAACCACTTCCCCACAGCTACATACATTTGTCATCTCAAATTGAACTGTTGTCTTCAATGAAGCAACTGCCTTATCCCATTCTTGAATTTTTGTTTTGAGCAGCTGATCACTACTGATGAGTACCAACTTCTTATTATTCTCAGCACCACCCTTTTTCACATCCTCCTCAACCTTATTCCTTGGATTTTCCTCAACCAGAAGAAGATATAGAGGAGGTGGGTGTTCCCATGTTTCAAATTCTATCTCACATTCCATGCAGTCTACGCCGGCCATTGCTAGTGCTTCAATAGACATTTTTCTTTTTCTTGCAGTATATATTTTTCAGAAAAGAGAATATATGCAAAATAACTAACTTATCAAAGTGATGATGCCAGTGGATAATGTAAGACAATCTTCATTGTATTTGAAAAATAAATTCTGTTGTGTACTTAAAAACAAACATAATATAAAAGATATAAAGGAAATGAGAGAATTTGTTTGATTACAAAAATCAAACCAGGAAAATAAAATAAAATAAATATCAGATTTTTATTTTGTTACCAAAACAAAATAAAAAATATGATTTAAATAAATAAATAAAAACAGAAAATAAATAACCAAGTTACTTGATTAATTTCTTGAATAATATTCTAATCAAGTCCAGTGTTAGACACTGTGTCCTTAAGACAGATTCGTCCTCTCCACAGTGCTTTCAGAATGTGGACGTCTATCTCCCAGGATGAAATGATCAATAATGAATAAATGCAGCACTACAATTTATTCGTACAACGAACATACTAAGTGTATATACTTTTTCTCACAGAAAACTAATGCAGCAATATGAAGAGAATAGTAGTAGAATTATTTGGGACGAAAATAGTGAATAAATTCATCAAATGAGGGTTGCCTATTTATAGATGGATTGGTGGCTGCTGGTTTTGAATTAAACAGGTGCAAACCTGTTTGAACAGGTACTGAATCTATTGGGACTTTGAATTGGACAGATAACCAAATCTTCTTTGAATTTGAAAATTAAACAGATTTGAAATCTGTTCGGGTGGAACAGATTCGGTTTGGATAGAATTTTGTAGAGAGGTGCATTACAAAATTTGAATTTAATTTCAAACCAGAATTTTGAAATAAAAACTAACAGATTTTATTTCAAAATAAAAATCAAATGTTTTTGGCCCAAAAAGATTAGTATTGGGCCAGACAAGCCCAACCCAAACAAGCCCAACCCAACCTCACACCACACACCCAAGCCCAGCCCGCCTGACCGACCAGACGAATGGCGGCACGCGCGCGTGGTGATTTTTGGGTCTAATGGGTCTATCCCATTATGCCCATAACCTCCCTCTCTACAAAACTTGGGTACCCCTTGGGGCACACCCCAAGTTCCAATCCCATGCCTTATAAACCCACTCAAAACTTCCCATCAAATCAATGTGGGATAAGCCATTTTTCAAGCCTTTAAGGATTTTTCACCAAAACTCCATTTCCATGGAGCACACTTTGGCTTCAATTTCCCATTCACTCGATAATGGTTTTGAGTAACCAAATATACCACGTGAATCACAACGCGGCATAGAACGCGTTACCACTTTGACTCGCGAAAATCGACGCACGGATCCCACCTAAATAATAGATCAAAGTTAGGAAAAAATTCTGTTTTTCTAGAATTTTTCCCAACCATTTCTAACAATCCCCCACATGAATGGAATTTGATGATAACGGAAATGCAACAATATGCAGACTTTGTCGAAAGAGTATAAGTCAAAAATATCTTACATTCGGATAGGTAGCTTTCGACCTTGAACCTTCCTTAGTGATAACCTATCGAACTTACTAGCTAACCAATGGACGCGATGCCTTGAATTGTTCAGCCATTTGTGGAAGCCAAGACAATAGATTTCACACAAAATATCTTCTAACACATCGTGGTTCTCACTGTTGTGTTCATTTTGGCCTTGAACACTCTTGGTTTTCATGAGTGCTTCTAAAGAATGTAGCCTCTTCATTCTCATAGAACCGGCCCCAGATTGACACTCATATAGGTGATTCTTATTGTGAGTATCTCCTTATACTCGTCTTGATTTTTATGCCTAAATCAAGATATAAGTAATCATTAAAAGCTAAACTTATGCTTAGACCCCTGCAAGCAACATATGTTGCAGATATCGCTCTCACCATAGGAATGGGTAAAGAATTTTAATCCCTTGGTGATTTCTGGCGAGCCACACATAACTTAGTTGTCCCTTTGAACTTAGTTCTTGGGATCTCCAGTCATATAAGTAGGGTTACCATTATGATGACTCTTATGTAATAGGCTTTAATCCCATCCCCTTAGATGAACTATACACTTGCTCTTTAGTCAAACCTTTTGTTAATGGATCCGCAATATTCTCTTTAGATTTTATATAATCTATTGAGATTATTCCATTTGAGAGCAATTGCCTTATGGTATTATGTCGACGACGAATGTGTTGAGACTTACCATTATACATATGATTCTGTGCCCTGCCTATTGCAGATTGACTATCACAATGAATGCATATAGCTGGCATAGGTATTGGCCACATTGGAATGTCTTCTAAGAAGTGACGAAGTCATTCTGCTTCTTCTCCTGCTTTGTCTAAAGCAATGAACTCGGATTCCATTATGAATCGCGCAATGCATGTTTGTTTCGTGGATTTCCAAGAAACAGCAGCGCCTCCCAAAGTAAAGACATATCCATTAGTGGATTTTGAATCTTTAGTATCCGATATCCAATTTGCATCACAATAACCTTCGAGTACTACTGGATATCGAGTAAAGTTCAAACCATGATCACGGGTAAATCTTAGATATCTAAGAATCCGAATGATCGCCTTCCAATGGTCTTCTCCGGGGTTACTAGTGTACCTACTCAATTTACTGATTGCATAAGCTATGTCAGGACGAGTACAATTCATTAGGCACATTAGGCTTCCAATGATTTGAGAGTATTTTAACTGAGACACCGCATCACCTTTATTTTTCGATAAATAATGACTGATGTCTACATTTTATGACGAATGTTAAGCTTAATTACTAGTCTCTTGTGTTTGATTGTCATTAGTTCAAACACACTAGTCTCTTGACTTGACGAATGTTTGATTGTCATTAGTCTTTTGTGCTTAATTACTAATGACAATCTTTACTGTATTTGCAAACTAAATTCTATTGTGTACTTAACAACAAACAGAATATAAAAGATATAAAAGAAATGAGAGAATTTGTTTGATTACAAAAATCAAACCAGGAAAATAAAATAAAATAAATAAAACAGATTTTTATTTTGTTACCAAAACAAAATAAAAAATCTGATTTAAATAAATAAATAAAAACTGAAAATAAATAACCAACTTACTTGATTAATTTCTTGAATAATATTCTGATCAAGTTCAGTGTTAGACACTGTGTCCTTAAGACAGATTCGTCCTCTCCACGATGCTTTCAGAATGTGGACATCTATCTCACAGGATGAAATGATCAACAACGAATAAATGCAGTGCTACAATTTATTCGTACAATGAACACACAAAGTGTATATATTTTTTCTCACAGAAAACTAATGCAGCAATATGAAGAGAATAATAGCAGAATTATTTGGGACGAAAATAGTGAATAAATTCATCAAATGAGAGCTGCCTATTTATAGATGAATTGGTGGCTGCTGGTTTTGAATTAAACAGGTGCAACCTGTTTGAACAGGTACTGAACCTATTGGGTTTTGAATTGGACAGATAACCGAATCTGCATTGAATTTTGAAATTAAACAGATTTGAAATCTGTTCGGGTGGAACAGATTCGGTTTGGACAGAATTTTGTAGAGAGGTGTATTACAAAATTTGAATTTAATTTCAAACCAGAATTTTGAAATAAAAATGGTCAAATTTTATTTCAAAATAAAACTCAAATGTTTTTGACCCAAAAAGATTAGTATTGGGCTGGACAAGCTCGACCCAACCTCACACCACGCCCCAGCCCAGCCCGCCCGGACGGTGCGCGCGTGTGGTGATTTTTGGGTTCAATGGGTCTGGCCCATTTTGCCCATAACCTCTCTCTCTACAAAACTTGGGTATCCCTTGAGGCACACCCCAACCCAACCTCACACCATGCACCCACGCCCAAGCCCAGGCCCAGCCCGCCCGGACAGCGTGCGTGTGTGGTGATTTTTGGATCCAATAGGTCTAGCCCATTTTGCTCATAACCTTCTTCTCTACAAAACTTGCGTACCCCTTGGGGCACACCCCAAATTCCAATCCCATGCCTTATAAACCCACTCAAAACTTCTCACCAAATCAATGTGGGACAAGCCATTTTTCAAGCCTATGAGGATTTTCTACCAAAACTCTATTTCCATGGAGTACACTTTGGCTTCATTTTTCCATTCACTCGATAATGGTTTTGAGCAACCAAATATACTACGTGAATCACAACGCAGCATAGAACGCGTTACCACTTTAACTCACGAAAATCGACATACGGATCCCACCTAAATAATAGACCAAAATTAAAAAAAAATTCTGTTTTTCCAAAATTTTTCCCAACCATTTCTGACAGATACATGAAATTATGAATGCTTCTTTAAACTAAAAAAAGGAGACACACACGGGAAGCTCATGAATGGGAAAAACTCATGAACTGAATTTAAATCATATACCCGTGATCTCTCTCTCTCTCTGAAAATTATTTGGGAAAGTCATGTACTCGTATTGACCAGCTCCAAAATTAGTTTGAGATTTAATAATTTTAATGCACGACTGGGATGATGTTATACCAAATTTAACATTTCTCTTTATTTAATAATATCTATCCTCCTAAATAAGTTGAGATCATGTGTATAGTGTGCAGTGTTTGTAAAAAAATTATATTAATGCATGAAATATGCTCGTGGAATCCAAGTCTCCATGTGACTGCTGGTGATGTGGCCAATGTATACGTCATCGGAGATGTGTCATCTCATTCCGTTCACACTTAACCCCTCCACTATAATTTCACTTTAATGCTTACACTAATAACTATGACAGTTAATCTTTCATAATTGCCATTTTGGCAATTTAACAAAAAGCCAGCGTTTTGAGCATTGTAACAAAAACGCCAGCCATGCAAAAACGTCAAGAAGCTCATTTGAGAAGACCAAAAACGTAACATCCAAATCTACCAAACTATTCTTGGAATATTTTAATTAATTAATTTAAAAATCAAAAAGTGAGGATATTTTGGTCATTTTGTAGTGATGTGACACTTTTAAAAAATATTAAATCAAAAATAAAAAAAGTCAGTTTTTTACCAACTTCCCAAATCACTTCTAAAAAAGTCAAAAAACTTGGTAAAAAGTCAAAAACCAGTTTTTTACCAACTTCCCAAAACAGCCCAATATAAGTCAAGTTATAATTTTATCTATCGTTAATGAGATTAATAAAAATTAAAAATGAGAAATAAAGTGAAATTTTAGTTAATGTGTAAGAATTTAAAAAAAAATTTAATGAAAGTATACAAATGTTAATGAGACAAAAAAAAAAATTAAAAAAAAAATGTGAAGTTGACCTCAAATGACAAATTTCATTAGCTTTTTTTATTTTATTTTATTTTTTATTTTTTATATTTTAAATCAGCAAAAAAGGAATTTTATTGATGTAAAAGAATTATAATATACATCAATAAAGAAAATGGATGCACAAGCATCATAACAAGCAATATGATCCCAACTAGGTTGACACCATAGAACAAGACCAATCATCTACAACATCACATCGGGTTGGTAAGCAACCAACCAAAAAAGAGACAATTCCCAAAGAAACAAGAAACCAAAAATAAACCCCTAGATCCACTAGCAACAGCAGCATAGAGCCATACCAGTAGCCAAGTTGACAGATCAACCACCTCAATCAACTACAGACTCTAACAACTACATACTCCATCACAGATAAAAAAGAATAGGAGAAGAGAAAGAAAAAGAAAAAGAAGAAAAACACAAAAATACAAAAACACTCCAATAAACCCCTGCATTCAGTACCAAACCAGGATTGAGATTTACCTGACAAATTTCATTAGTCTTATTAGCAGTTGATTAACGGAATGGTGATATTATAACTTGACTTGAAGTATAAACGATTAACTATAACAATTGAAAATGAAAAGACTAAAAATAAAATTACAATAAAAATGCAAGGATACTAAATGTAATTAACCCCTATATGAGGGCTATTATGTTTCTTCTCGACGAATTAGGCCGTATTGTTCCGTGTTGGTAATCTCTCAATTCTTCTTGTTATTTTTTTTTTTTTTTCAAAATTGATAAGAAATAATTTGTAAATATTATAAAAATTATACTAGATTAGACATACAAGTTGCAACTATATAAGGAATTTTGAATTGGTAAGAAATAATTTGTAAATATTATGAAGATTAAATTAATTAGACATTTAATTATATAAAAAAAAATCCAATAACACAATCCCAACAACCATGCTTCAGTTTGTTAGTCATCAAGTTTTCTTTTGTACTCGTAAAATAAATAAATAAATAAATAAATAAAATAATAAAATATATCGTTGATCCTTTAGCTTGAGTAAAATTTTACTCTGGTACTCGAAATTTAAATTTAAACAATTTGTGCTCAATGCTTTTGTCAAAATAAAATTCTAAATTTTTAGTTTTGTCATAGCATAGTCTCTCAATCACTTGTCGTTAGAGTTTTTTAACAGAAAAAATTACATGAAAAACTAGAGAGACAAAGTGGAATTGGAAAGAAACTATAAAAATTATTTTGTTTTAAATTTTACTTTGATCTTTTTAATTTTACACGAATACGTTTTTTGTTTAAATTATTAACAGAGCATAACAAAAAGATTACATTATAACAAATTAAAAATGTAGAATTCAAATTAAAAGGCAAAACCAAAGTGGGATTTCACTTAAACTATATGGCCCCGTTTGTTTTGGGAGATAGATGAGGGATTGAGATTGAGATAGAGGTGAGACCCACTAATGTTGTATTTGTTTTGGGAGATGGAGAGATGATTCATAATTCCCTCCGAATTCGGATGGGCCTTGGGGAGGGGATTATGATGGAGGCTTAAGACTTGGTATTAGAAAATAGTCTACCAGACTATTTTTTTTAAAAATATTTTTTACATGTTGGGCATATTTTTTTGAACATTAATGTTAAATTTTTTTGTATTTTTTGTTAAGTAAAAATTATAGTTTTATTTGTTTTATTTTATTATTTATTTTTTACAAGTTGGACATTTTTTTTTGAACATTAATGTTTAATATTTTTGTATTTTATATTTATTTTATATAAAAATAATTTAACAATCCTTATACCAACAACTATCATCAACATAAATATAATTTTACTTAATTCTCACCCTATTGATTCTCTCATTATGAATCCTTACCATTTTACTTTTGAAAAGAAACGGCCTAAAGACTATTGTAATTCCAAGTTTGGCATCCTCAAAAAAATTCAAAAAGTCAAAAAGACACTATCCTATTTAAGTCACATCATCTTATTTAAGTCACATCACTTCTCTAACACATTACTTCAAACCCAACCCAAATCCAACCTATATTTTATAAAAAGTCAAAAAGTACACTTATTTAGTCTTTCCAAACTTGGCCTTATTCTAAATAAAACTCTTTCATGCTCTGCTCCTAGCTAATCATGATGATGATTAACCATTTTGCATTAGAGCTTTAATCATCAAATGTTAGTGATCATATCTGACCTCATAATCTGCTCTGCATAAGCATTATTTAAGTATGGAGACACAGGGAATTACGGGAATGGTGCTTCACAATCTATTCATATTCAACTTCTAACTTCTCCCTGTTTAACTCGTGAATTTTGACAACACAGTTTGACATTTCAAACTATATATATATATAAGTTTGTTGGGTGGGTACACAGGTATTGAAGACAATTTAGAGATATATATATTAAACCATCAAAGCTACTCACCAAGATACTAATTATCTTTCAAATCTACCGAGAAAAAAAAAAAAAAAAAATCATGTCAATTTCATTTGAAGCTCTAGCAATGTCTGGTACTAATTACCTAGAGTTTGGAATGGACATTGAAGAATGGGAACGCCTCAACTCAGAAGTACCTTCCCATCTATACGCCGAGGAAGGAGAAGAAGAAGAAGGTGAAGACAAAGGCCTGAGGAAGAGGGGGAGTCTAGTGCTAGAAACTAGTCTTTCAAATGGTGATGGTGATGACAATCATGATGGCGACCACAATGATGATGATGCTGATGATGGAGTTGGAGGAGGCAATCCAGACTTGGGTTTGGGGAGGATGCAAAAATGCTTGAGGGCAAGATGAATAGAATTAGTAGTTATGAGTGTCATAATAATAATGGTAGTTGATGGTCCTAAGGTTGGAGATTGAAAAGAGAGGACTAGGAGTTCAATAAACGCGGCTACCATCAAGATTAGAGCCTAATTGCAATTGTTTTCTAAATTATTTTGTCTGTTGTTTTCTTCAGTTGATCTGTATATTTAACTGCTCTTGCATTGATTTTTACTTGGGGTAGTAGGAGATGTTCTTTTCTTTTTCCATTTATTCTTATTTTCTTTGGTTGCCTTATTTTTTTCAATGTATTTATTTGCCTCTCATTGTAATTGAAGAATGTGGTTTGGGCTATTGAGGGCGATCCCCAAAGGTGTTGATTATGAAGTTAGATGTGACTAATTTTGGTCTTTGCCGAGGCTTTACTTGACAAGTAGACCTTAGTTACCATCTTATTGGTTAATCATCATCATGATTCCCTGGTACCAAACCATGAAAAAGTTTTATTTTAGGACAATAATACTTAGGATTGTAAACGGTTGGGTTCCGTCGTTATTAAGAGTATATTTAGTACTAAATCATTCCTTTCGATTTTTATGATTGAGGAACTGATACAGACCGTATGCTACGGTTCGATTTTATCAGTTTTGTCGGTGTGATATATAAAAGAAATTTACATAAAATTTTAAAAGGTTTTATAGTAAATTATAGAATCTTACATTGAAAATAAATGAAGAAAATATATGAAAATTGCTCTATAAATGTTTTTCTCTCTAATTTTTATTACAAAAGTATATTATATTAGTTACTTCTTATAAAATGTTCAAGAAATTATAACATAAAAATATTTAAATATAATATTCGGTCAATTCGATTTGTATCGATATAAAAAGTTTCATAACCGAAACAGATTGTATGTTATGAAAAACATAATAAAAACTAAAATTTCGACCGGTTTCAATTAATCCACTCAGTTTTATCAATTTTTAGAGGGAAAAAGTAAAACTTATGACTTGAATCCTCTAGTGGTGCACTTTTTTTTTTTAAAAAAAAAAAAAAAAAATCAAACGATAAATAGTGAAGGGATTATATTATAATAAAATTAAAAATGTAAAATTTAAATTATTTAAATTAAAATTAAAGAGATTAAAAATATCAATAGTACCATAATTTACCCTATAAAAAATCATTGGAACCACGCTAAGAAAACAGGACAAGACTGAAATTAGGATCCAATTTTCATCGTAGCCACGTTTACTAATTTTTTTTACTATTTTGTTGGCAAAATAAAGAATCAACAACACAAATAATATAATAATAAAGATTAAAGAACAATACTTCATTGCCATATGGCAGGTGTGGCCGTGTTCGTTGACCTCTTAGCCCTCTCTCTTGGATTTCAAATTTTAGGATCCTCTACTGACATTGGGGTTGTTTAGTGTGGATTATAAGGGTAGTTATAATTTATTTTAATTTAAAAATTTGTGTCTGATTGTTTGATACAGCTTTTACTTAAAGTTTTTTAGGCAAAAATAGTTTAAAGAAGGTGAGAAAAACTGATTATTTAGAAGTTGGGAAATAAGTGCTTTTGATTTTTACTTTTTGATTATCAACTTTTAACTTATAATAGGCTACACCAAATAGCACCATTATAATGATAAAAAATGCTATTAACCATACTTTTTATGATAAGAAATAAAATCATGAATTTTTATGGTGAAAATTTTAAATTTATATGTGGTATTATTAGTTACACACCATTGTGGTATAGTTATAAAGGACATGCTTAAAATACAAAAAAATAATGGTTGTGATTTTTTATGATTATGTGATAAAAATTGTGATTTTTGTTATGCTATTTTTGTGGGCAAATTAATAGATGTATTCTTAGGACAAACACAATAATGTATCAACATAATTTTTATTGATTAAAATAGTAAGATATACTAAGCTTTTATAAATTTTTTAGAGACAACTAGACAAATATCACACTATGAATGATGTGGTGCGTTATTTTAAGATCATCAAATAACTTCTCCATCACTGTTAGTTCCATTGAACTGACAACTGGACTCCAATCCAAACAATCCACCTAAATCATTTTAGAATAAAAACAGACTCTGAATCTGACATAGCCAGCCCTAATAGCAAGCACTACAAGAAATTGCACTTTTGGCGACTACTTTTGGCGACGACGTCAATTTTTCATCGCCAAAAGTATACTTTTGGCGACACGGTGATCAATTTCGTTGGTAAAAGTATAACTTTACCGACGCAATTTGTTGTCGTCGCTAAAAAGGCATAACATTATTTTAGCGCCAAATTTTTTGGTTGGCGCCAAAATTTCAAAACTTTTACCTATGAGTCTTATGTTTTAGCAACACAATAAGCGTTGCTATTAGTGTGCTTACTTTTGGCGACGACAAGTTGGCGTGGGCAAAGAGTTGACCATTTAGCGACGATGACACTATTCGTCGGTAAAAGTTTTGCTAGTGGAATGATGTGATTTATGAGTCTTCATTTTGTTTATTTATGAGTCTTCATTTTATTCTTCATTAGAATTTGTTAGTCCCCTATTAGGAGCTTCAGAATGTTCTGGATGTATTTTATTTTTAGGGATTTCTTTGCTATAGTTTGTGTGTTGGTTAGTAGACTTTTCTTGGGCTGTAATCCAGCCAATTACTTGTTTAGAATTACTTATTTTGGTAGATTTTGAATATTTTACAGTCTCTAAATGGGGTAATTTTTAGAAAGTTTATTTCTCATTATGGTTTACTAGTGTCCACATAAAGAGGCCCCTGCTTGATTATGAATTTAGAGTTGGAATTAAAGAGCCAGTGTGGAAATTCCCTGTTGACTTGTGTGTGCATCTCAAGCCACCCTTGTGGAGTAGGCTACTCCTTTCATGCTTTTGTTTTCCTATTTGCTGAATTTATGTCTAATTCAAATCTGTCTAACAAGTAACCAGACCTTAATGCAAGAAGCACTAACACTTCTACTCATATGACACTTCTACTCATGTGACACTTTTACTCATTACACTGCCGAGTTGAAATGGTTTTCTGTACTGCTGATGATCTGTGTTGAATCAGTTTGCTGATCTGCTATTCTTCTGGTGCTGCTGTGATGTTGCTGAGATGCTGTGGTGATGCTGCTGTGATGGTGTTTGTTACGATGAAGTGCTGCTGTGTTGTTGGATGTTTGCTCGTGTTGTTGATGTTTGGAAGGGTGCAGGACTTTTTGTCCAATCTGTAATAGATCAGGTTTTCATTAATGGGGGTTGTCTTTAGGTGTAAGTTTGGGCAACTGCTGGTGTTTTGGCTGGAGGGGGTATGGAGGGGGTATTTTGTGTGATTTCATATCCATGTTATTAGTTTGTTATAGTGGTGCCTGAGGGATGCCTCTTGTAAATCTGTAAATCTTTTAAAAAATTATAAATGAGTTTCAATTATTTTTGCCGTTGCAAATTTGTCGTCGTTAAAAAGTGAAGCTTTCTCGACAAATAACTTGTCGGTAAATGTGTAGCTAAAAGTTTATTTTTGCCCACTCATATTGTGTTGCTAAAAGTGTATTTTTTGCCAATGCCAATTTGTCGTTGCCAAAAGTAAAGCTTTAGCGACAAACAAATCGTCGGCAAATGGCAACATTTACCGACGTAAATGTGTCGCCAAAAGTTTACTTTTGCCGACGCATATGTTGTTGCTAAAAGTATATTTTTTGCCCATGCAAATTTGTGTCGCGAAAAGTGCCACACAATCATCATATTTGAATGACTTTTACCAACGCAAGGTAAATTGCCGACGATAGATGGAGGCTTTTAGCGACGACTATGTTCGTCGCTAAAGGCATTACTTTTACCAACGCAATCATAATTTCGTCGGCAAAAACTTTTGCCAACTCACTTTTGGCTACGGGTTGCCAACGTAGCTTTGTGTGTCGGCAAAACTCTTTGCCAACGAATTTTCCCTTTTAGCAACACATTTTGTTGCGTTGCGAAAAATGCAATTTCTTGTAGTGAAGCTAACAGAGCGGCCGCTTTAGATCTCGAGATTTTTGCTTTAAAATAGGGCCACCACATCTAAAAATAATTATTATATGATGACCAAACACAATTATTTTATTTTATTTTTTAATTTATCAAACTCCACCTAAATCTAGCTCTCAACACCAAACTAAATAATAAAACACTTTTATTAGTGGATGATCCCCAATTGTTTTGATTTTAACCTACTAAAACCTAAATAAGTCCAATGTTTAATACCAAATCCAAAATCAAGATTGTTTTGATTAATAGAGAACTCAAAATAATTGTTTTACTTTACCAAACTTCGCCCTAGCCAATTCATGAGTTTGAGTTTGAACTTTTTTATGTTTTAATATTCTCTTTAGGCTGTGTTTGGAACATTGATTTGTGTAGAAATTTGAAAAAGAAAAGAAAAATATAAATAAAATATGAATGAAATATATTTACATTTCACATACCTTTTTCTCATTCCAAATCTCTACCTAAATCCATGTTCTAAACACAACCTTAAATGCCTTTAAATTTTGTATCATTCTAGTTCTACTTTACTATTGGTTAACTTAACTTGAAAATTGAAATATTTAAAATTTGAATGGATTATTACTTGTTGGATTGTGGATTGGATTATTTATTTAATTATAATTTCAATACAATATTTATCTATTAATAATAAAAAAATGAAAAAAAAAAAGTTGAATAGATAATTCAATCTCAAGGCAGAATTCTTGATTTATTTTTTTTGGTAATTAGATCTTGGTTTAATTTTGTAACTAAAATGTGAGATTAATATTGTTTAAGAGATATTGTGGTGCAATTGGTTCACTTTTAAGTAGATATGCTTGCGGATTGGGTTGGGTAGGGTAACCTTTCATTTACTATTCATTCAAGCTTAAAAAGTTTGGAAAAAATAAATCTGCATCCATTTGCTTAGTTAGTGGATGCAGATTGAGCGGGCCGTATAGATTGATGGATGGATGCGGATTGATTTGACGAGTTGGCCTTCACTGTTTTGGGCTCAAAATTTTTTATTATGTATTTTTTATAATAAAATGAAGGCCCAACTTTCATATTTCATAAATACAAATACAATTATTAAATAATTTTTTTTAAACACACATTATAAAAGCATAACATCATTTTCTTAGGGGTGTTGGTGGATTGGGTTGGGTTGAGTGCCCTCCCATCTACCATTCGTCTGAATTTAGGTCAATTGAGAAAAATACATTCGCATCCGTCCATTCGAACCATTGAACTATTCATTTTACAGCGGATTGGTTCGGGTCATTCAGTTTTGGTGGGTCGGGTGGATGTTTGCCCAACCCTACTTTTAAGTATATTTTACCTTTTTATATATTTGTAATAAATAATTTTTTAAGCTGATTATTATTATTATTATTTTTTATGATATGTAGAAATGTAAAGATCCCATATTGAGATTGAAAAATGCTTGAGACATTTAATTTATCACCCTTAAAAATCACTGTAAGGGCCACTGTTAAGGCCACAACTGTTGACTGTATAATTTGTAAAAGCCAATCACAATTTAACACGTGGCACGAAAAGGGCAATTTGGGGAGTTAATACAAATTGCCAATCAAAGTCGGGCATGTTGTAGTTCGTATTGGTAATAATGGATTTGCATAGCACTGGAACAATTGAGAGATACAAGATGATGTGGCCTAACGCTAACTCATAAAGTTTAAATTCAAAATCAGGAGGGAAGCTTAACTGCAAGAGTGACGTAGTGAGACGGACTGTGAGAGAGCATGTTCAGCAATCATAGGAGAACATTTTGACGACTAGAAGCCCACTTTGACGGTTACTATTGAGAAGTATAAATAGCAGGGAATGCCTCAAAATAAAAGACCCAGACTCAGATCCAGAAACCAGTTTATTTACTTCATTTTCTGTCTAGTATTATGCTTTCCAGTTCTTTACATTTCTAGCACTTCAATTCCTGTACTGCACTTCAATTCCTAGGAGGAGTTTCAAATAGTTTGTTACTGTGAACCTCTATGAGACTGGGTTAGATCATTGTAAGTTTTCATTTACTTAATGAAATTTAGATTCTGAAATTGTTCTTCACTTATTATTGTTTACAAATTTCTCCTAAACAAGCCACCAGTAAAAGTCCTCTTCATTGAGGCTGAAAGAACTATAACACAATCGTCTGATAATTGGTTGGAAATTTATATTCTGTAAGGACTAATTGATCCTTGCTGGCACGCTTAAATTTACATTATTAAACTTCAAAAGCCAAAAAAGCCAACATATGTTTTTGGCATGCCCAGTGGGACTCTAAAATGGCTAGACATAGGAGACATGAAGAAAATGAACACTTGAAAGAAGGTATGGAGGGAGAGGTAGAAGTACCTAATCCAGAAGATAATGTGATAACACATCTTATGGAAGCACCTATCTCATCAGAACCTATGGTCGAACAGACCCGCACCTCGGAACATGCACCACATGTTCAAAATATTGGACAAAGCCATGGAATTAGACCATTCACTGTTCCCTCTACCCAACCAATGAATCTATGGAGAGGCTTGGTAGATACCGTGGGACAACAGTTAATGTATACAATGGAAAGATGGGCAACATCCTTTATGGATCAAATTACTTCCCATGAACCAACTATCACAAGGCATATAGAGGAAAATTCAAATGTTCTTCAGCAAAGATTGGCTATAGATAAACAGCCTATGCAAATTAATGGACATACTAATGGTTAGACTAGTAATCAAAATTATGAAAGACCATCACCTGTACCTCAGTCATGGTATGAGCCTCCTTCGAGGCCTTTGGTAAATCAAAATATCTCATTACCTAACAGCGAAGCCATACAAATTGGTGGAGCTGGGCCAACACAAGAAAATGGCATGAGAATGTTTCCAAATCCCATGCTTGAAACCATGCTTGGTACACGGGGGTTCACTAATCCTCTGTTTGAATTCACACCTGGGAGGTTGGAAGGGTTTTGTGTGGCTGGGAGAGAAACAACACATATTCCTCCTCTTGCAGCACCTTTCGCAGGTCTTTTCGTAGGACAGGCCTAGAGAGGTCAACCATACCCCCAATAGCAACCAGTACCGCAGGGACAACCAGTCCTAAATATACTTCCCTATGGACCAAGAGGACCTCAAGCACATGGGATTCCAACAAACCCTATGTTTGTTCCTCTAGTAGTAGTCCAACAAGCACAAAATATGGCTCCTAAGGACCAAATTACTGATATTGTTAGAGAAATGTGTGGACCTATAGCTTGGGGGGTTCAGACTCCTGTATATAGAAAGCCATACCAAAAATGGGTGGATAGGGTGTATGAATACCCAAGGGGGTTGAGAATACCAGACTTCGATCTCTTTTATGGAAATGAAAACCAATCAATAATAGAATATATTGCCAGGTTCGCAGGCCAATGTAGTGAATTTACCAATAATGATTATATGAAGTTGAGACTCTTTCCAAATTCTTTAACTGGGACAGCCTTTGTATGATATATTAACCTTACACCTGGCTCTATCCAAACTTGGCAGTAAATGGAGAAGGCATTTCATGCCCAATTCTTCCAAATAGAGCCTGAAGTTTCCATGGCAGATTTGGTAAGGTTGAGCCAAAGGCCTAATGAGAAGGCTGCTTAATTTATTGCCAGATTCAAAGTCACTCTACCAGAGCCTGAATTTGTGAGATTGGCTCAAAATGGTTTAGAGTTCAAGCTTCGAAAGAAGTTCGATTCAACTGAAGTTTCGAGACTTAGTGGAATTAACCTATAAGGTGTCTAGATATGAATCTTTACTTATGGAAGAATATGATAGGATCGAAGTAATGCATCATATAAGACTTATTATAGGGACCCTAATTATGAAATTGATACAGCAGACATCGTAGGGAAAGAGCCTATGACCTGTGAGGTGTTAATTCAGAAGAACACCATAATAGACCAACAGTTTTAAAAAGAAAGACCTTCATAGGAAGTATTCTTTTGATTTAACAAAAACAGATGACATTTTTGATCATTTGCTTGCAGCAAATTTCCTAAAGTTACCAAAGAGAGTTAAGATCCCTACCCTAGAAGAACTTAAAGGGAAAATATACTGTAAATAGAACAATTCTTGGTCTCATTCAACTAAAAACCGTATTGTTTTTCAGGACAAGATCCAAGAATAGATTCGAAAGGAGAGTTTAAAGTTTCCAGCCAAAGCAAAGAAAGCTATGAGGATTGACACCAACCCGTTCCCAGAGATTGGGGAGGTTACATCCAATGTTGGCATGCCAGATTTCCAAAACCTATCCTTGAAGGAATTGGAGGAGGTTAATGTACAGATGCATGTTACTAGCCGGACTACTTTCAAGAAGGATACCAGAAGTTCACTAGCAAATGGACAGAGCTTTGCGGACCAAAAGGATGACTCTAGTGAGGAAGCATTGGATGATGACTCTCTTAAGGTAGCTGTCATGCAACGGATATGTCCCAGATGCAGGTTAAGTTACAAATGGCTGAAAGGGCTCCCAATTGATGGGAAACAGTATTACAAGGATGTACAAAGACACCCTAAGCCAACCAATACCTATAACAAGAGGCCATACCTAACTGGTCCCAGGCAGTAGCCATTCTTGGCTGAACCACCAGCCATTAGAATGCAATCCAAGGGTAAGAGACTTCTGCATGAGTTCAGACCACCAATTACTACAGGATGAAAGGCAATTATCCTGAGAGAAGGCTTGAATTGGGCTCAAGTCAGGGAATCAGAGCTAGTAATTGGCCTCCAAAGTCAACTTTGAACAAGATGCAAGGCAATTACCTTGAAAGAAGGCCTAAATTAGGCTCGAGACAGGGTGCCAGAGCTAGTGATTGGCCTCAACAGTTAGGTTCGAAAGTGACTTCAAAGACTAGGAAAGCAAGTTCAGTAACTGAACTAATGAGTTCATGGGTATCTGGGGTACTAGACTGGTTTGTCGTGCAGAACAAGCCTAAGGAAATACCTGCATAGAGAAATGTATTTGGAGACAAGGGTAGAATGATTAAACCTCCCTTAGTGGCTCCAAATAATTGGGTATTAGTCAAGCACCCAAAAACAAAGGAACCAGATATGGTTCCAGCAATCTCTAGGTCTCAAAGGAGGAAGATTCAGCGAAAGTACACCCAGTACCAAAAGGATCTAAAGGAAAGTGGAGAGAGTTCTTCATTGGCCCAGTCAAAAGGCCAGACAGAGGAAAAAGAAAGTCTAAAATTGGCTCCTCAGAACAAAAGAAGTGTCAGCAGAGAGCAGTTGGCTAAGGTTCACACTAAACTAAAAGCTAAGGAAAGATCTAGCTTAACGGGCCTTGAAAAGGCCTTGATGGAAAGCGACAGTGAGACAGAAGGAGAAGTTGAACTAAGCCAAAGGAAAGAAATGGTTGAAGATGAGATTCTTGAAGCCTTCATGGCTGAATAGACCTTTTTGGTCAAAAAGCCAATAGGAGCAGACCACAAACGAGTTAATTCGAAGGAAGTCACCAGTAATGTGGTACCAGAGTGTAGCATGGAAGATGCTTCCGAAATAACTGAACAAGTTAGTTCGAAAAAGAAACAAGTGCAGCCAGCAGTTCAGTTTGGCTCATTTCTTCCAGTGTCAGTAAACAAGGTATGTATATATATTGCCACAAGAGTTCCAGGCTGAAGATGGAAACCAAGAAGGTCAGGAAGATGACCCTATTCAAGTTTCTAGTAAAGATTCATAGGTTAGCATGATTCAAGATGAGTTTGAAGTGGCCACACCAATGGAAACTGAAGATAAAAGTGAGGAAGTGAGTATTAATCTCTCATATCCTTTCGAGTATCTTACAACATCTATGGCGCAGCACGTTAAGCCCTTGCATATCAAGGCTTATTTCGATGAGATACAAAAGAATAGGGTGTTAGTGGATAACGGGGTAGCAGTGAACCTGCTTTCAAAGTTTTCTTTGAAGAAATTGGGAAAAAGAAACCCCAGATTAATCCCAACCAGCACAACTATTGCTGGCTTCGCCGGGGATAAGTAGATGGCTCAGGGCATCCTGCCCATAAACTTGAGTGTGGGAACCAGAGATTGCATGACAACATTCTTTGTTATAGATAGTAATGCCAAGTATAATGCTTTACTTGGCATGGATTGGATCCACACCAACAAATGTGTGCCTTATGCAATGAAAAGACAGAGGAGATCAACGCACACCCTCGACCCTTTATCGCTTTTGTTGATTTTGCAAAGGCCAAGTTATATACTGAAGGAGTGACACCACTCAGTATATTGAGGAAACCTGATAGAACAACCAAAGTGACGGCTGATGAGGAAGTAGCACACATGAAGCACTTAGTGCATGAGAGTGCTGATGAAGTGTTCGTCACCAAGGATGACAATGATGCCTGGTTGTAGGCAAGAACATGAGACCTAAGAAGCCAGACCCTTGGCTTTAGTCAAGTTTTCAGCATTGGACATAAAATCAATAGTCCAGAAGGTTCAGAAACGAGAGAAGGAAGCCATAGTGGTTAGCTGTAATCAGGAGCAACAAAAGGTCAGGCCTTTGACCCTTGATAAGTACTGTGCATTGGATATCGAAACAAAAGTTTAGGAAATAAAGGAAGAAGAAGCCTTATGGATAGATTTCGTCTATAAGGAAGAAGGCAAAGATGTTGAACCAGAGAAGTGGGAGCAGAACAAAACAAAGAAATTGCTTCGAAGGCAGAAGAAGTCGAAAGAGAAGCATTAGTAAGTGCTCAAGTACAAGACCCCTTGGAAGAAGTCAATTTAGGAGAAGGTTCTGTACAGCAACCCACTTATATCAGTCCTTGGTTAAGTTCTATTGAGAAGAACTAGTTGTTGGTAGTCCTAAAGAAATATAAGGATTATTTTGCGTGGTTTTATAATGAACTGCCATGATTGGATAGGTCATTAGTGGAACATAGACTCTCTATGAAGCCTAACTTCAAACCACACAAACAGAAACCAAGACGGATAAGCCCTGAAGTGGTTCAGAAAGTGAAGGAGGAAATTCTTAGGCTCCTTAAAGCAGGTTTCATTAGAACAGCCAGGTATGTTGAATGGTTGTCTGACATTGTGCTTGTGGTTAGAAAGAATAGCAAGATGAGGGTATGTATCGATTTTAGAAATATGAACTTGGCAACTCCAAAAGATGAATACCCCATGCCTATAGTGGATCTATTGGTAGGCAGTTCAGCAGGACATAGGATTTTGTCTATGATGGATAGGCATTCTAGTTACAACCAGATCTGCATTGTAGAAGAGGATGTCCACAAGACAATATTCAGGTGTCCTAGGAATATTGACACCTTCGAATGGATAAAAATGCCATTTGGTCTAAAGAATGCTCGGGCAACATATCAGAGGGCAATAAATACTATCTTTCATGATCTTATTGGAGGATACCTAGAGTGTTACATTGATGATATTATTGAAAAGTCTCAGTCTATGGAGGAACACTTGGTTCACTTGGTAGCAGCTTTTGAAAGAATGAGAAAGTTCAAGTTAAAACTTAATCATCTCAAATGTGCTTTTGGTGTATCAGCTGGAAACTTCTTGGGGTATGATGTGCACAAGAAGGGAATACAGATTGATCAAAATAAAGCCAAAGCCGTCATTGAGGCCAAACCTCCATCAAGTAAGAAAGAAGTACAAAAGTTCCTTAGTCAAGTTAATTTTCTCTAAAGATTTATTTCTAACACTGCAGGGAAAACGAAGTATTTTCTTCTTTGTTAAAGTTGAAAGATGAAGAGGAGTTTTTGTGGACAGCAGAGCATTAAGCTACTTTCGAAAGAATTAAAGCCTACTTGGCTAAGCCTCCGGTGTTGATGTCGCCAAGGAGCGACAAGCCCTTGAAGTTATACATTGCTGCAGCTGAAGATTCATTGGAAGTTTTTCTAGCTCAGGACAATGAAGAAGGCAAGGAGCAAGCAGTTTATTACCTTAGTAGGTTTTTAAATTCTTGTGAATGTAAATACTCAGCTGTAAAAAAGTTGTGCCTTGCATTGTACTTTGCAGCAATAAAAATAAGATATTATCTTTTGTCTACTGTTGTCTTAGTAATTGCAACAACAAACTTGGTTAAGTACATATTATCTAGACCTATGTTGAGAGGAAGAATTGGCAAATGGATATTAGCTTTATCAGAATTTCATCTAGAATATGTCCCCCAAAAGGCAGTAAAAGGACAAGTTTTGGCTAACTTCTTGACAGATCATCCATGTCAAACAGAAAGCCAGGAGATAATGGATCTTGGTATGGTTAATGTTGAGCCATGGCAGATGTGGTTCGACGAATCAAAGGCCAATGGTCTGATTGGAATTGGTGTTGTAATTAAGTCACGACGACAGGTAGAAACCACACATGGTTTCAGGGTTGATGAAATTACTTGTTCCAATAGTCAAGCTGAATATGAAGCTTTAATAATGGAACAAGCTCATGCAGTTGATATATTTGAAGATTCTCAAATGGTAGTCAACTAAGTGAAAGGAATTTTCAAATGTCAAAGTGCAAGCATGTTACCATATTATGTTGTTGCATTACATTTACTTTCTCAATTTCAGACAGCAAATGTGACTTATATCCTAAGGTTCATGAATAACAAAGAAAATGATGTAGCTCAGAAGGCTTTGAATTTCAAAATGAGGGATGACACTCAATTGAACATAAGTCAAGCAACATATCAAAAATTAATACCACATTTAGCTAAAAGGAATGTTATGTTGGAAGTCAATCATAATGACTTACAAGATCAAGATTGGAGGCATCCAATCATGCAGTACTTAATTGGCCCATCTTCGAAGGCCAACAGAAAGATTAAATTACAGTCTATGCAATACATAGTGTATGGTAATGCTCTTTACAAAAATGGAGCAGATGGGTTGTTATTGGAATATCTAAGGGCAAATGAGGCATTGACAGCCATGACTGAAGTCCATGAAGGCATTTGTGGTGCCCATCAGCCTGGTGTGAAGATGAGATGGTTGCTTCGAAGGCATTCCTACTACTGGCCAACCATCCTTACAGATTGTATAGAGTATGCTAGAGGTTGCCAGACATGCCAAAAGCATAGCATAATAAAACATGTACCAATAACTGATTTGCATGCAGTTGTGAAGCCTTGGCCATTTAGAGGTTGGGCTATGGATATGATAAGGAAAATACATCCACCCTCTTCGAAGCATCATTGTTTCATCCTAGTGGCCATAGATTACTTCACTAAGTGGGTCGAAGCTAAACCATATAAGGCTGTGGATCAAACTGAAGCTATTGGATTTATTATAGATTTGATTCATAGATTTGGCATCCCACAGACCATAACTATAGATAATGGGACTGTATTTGATGGAAAGATGGTAAAATCTTTGACAACAGAATTTAGAATTAGTCTTGTTAATTAAACCTCTTATTATGTACAAGCAAATGGTCAGGCAGAATCATCCAACAAGTCCTTGAAAAAAGGAATACAAAGAGTTGTGGAAGACAATCCTAGGGATTGGCATAACTTGTTTTTTGGATTTATTATGGGCTTATAGGACTTCTCCGAGATCAAGTATTGGAGTCACTCCTTATGCCTTAGTATATGAGCATGATGCAGTGTGTTGCTTGTGGAGATTAACATTAGGTCCTTAAAGGTGAAATGCCAAGACCAGTTAACTTTTGAGCAATATCATCAGAGCATGTTCTTGGAATTAGAGAATATAGATGAAGCTAGAATTTTGGCATTAAATAATATTCTGTTCCAAAAGACAAAGGCAATCAAAAGCTATAATAAGAAGGTTAGGCATATTAGCTTTGATGATGGTGATTTGGTGTGGAAAACAATACTCTCAATAGGAATTAAAAGCCATAAATTTGGTAAGTAGTCACCTAATTGGGAAGGACCATATCAAGTTCATAGAGTTTTTCCTGGGAGAGCATACCATCTCAGAAATCTAAATGGTTATGTACATCCCAAGAAAATCAATGGCAGGTATTTGAAGCCTTATTATCCAACTGTGTGGAAAACACAAGTGTGAGAAATGCTAAACAAAAAAAAGCATGAAAACACTCAAATATTAAATAAGGATTTCATTTCATAAAGAGTTAAGTACATGCAGCCATAGATTGGCCCAAAAATCAGTATAATGCTTCAGTTGTTCCCTTATAATTGATTCCTACTCCTAAGGGATGGGAAGAACTGAATGGTTTGTAGCCATGTCTTGCCTATGGTCAGCTAGCCCTTGATTGATAATTTGTAGCTTTGTAGCAGTTCAATCCAATGCTAGGTTAACTACTGCTAACTCCTCTTCTAATTGGGCCTTTTTCTCCAAGAACTAAATGTGAAACTGAGAAGCAGAGGAATGTTATCCCTTCATTTCAGATACCTCAGTATGTATATGGGAAGCAAATTCCTTGTCATTCAATAGCTTCTCTTATGCAGCTTTAGCAATGTGGCAAATGTTGACATAGAAATCTATGGTAGCTGCTGCCTGGGATAAGTGGCTTGAAATGACCATATTAGATTGCTCAATGACTTTGCAGCATTGGAGGAAACCATTCTTAAGTATGGGTCTTTGTAAGGCTTTGAATAGGATCCTTGAAAATGATGTCAGCAATTCCAAACAGGTGCCTAAGTCCAATGGAGGCAAGGAAACTCTGCTGATAGTTGAAGAGCTCTCAAAAATTTCCAAGAGGGAGTCAGCAAGGACCAATAGCTTAGCTTCACTACTGGCTACTGGAGTGGTTGAAGGTGTGTCAAAAAGGCTAGCTAACCGGGCTTCAAAATGTCCATCTCTTCCACTGACATGGAAGGTGTAGAAAGATCTAGAAGAGATGGTTGCATAGGGATCGGAGAAGGGGTTGAAGTGTCCCTGGCAATGTTTATAGTCCTAGCCACCAGCAGATCAAGGGAAGAGGGACTGAAGCTGGATGGTGGTGGTGGACAAGAAATTGGTAAGCTACCAATATCTTTTCTAGAAGCACCAGTTATCATTGATGAGATGACAAATGGGGCCTTCTCAGGTGATGAAGGAGCAGTCAGGATTGTAGGGAGAGTAAATTGGACTGAGGTAAAAGTTAGATGAGGAAGATATGGAGTTAAACCCGGACTTAAAGAAATAGGGATGGATTGCCTCAAAAAGGTATGGAAAGTGTAGAGCTGGGAAGTGGAAGTACTGTCTGGATGTGCTCTACACTTAAGGGTACTTTGGTGCTGATCTTTCTCCTCATTTTCGAGGCTGCCTCTAATGGCCTTTTAACTTCAGACAAGACAAAAGAAGCCATTGTTGAAGGAGGAGCAGGAGGTGGAGTAACTGTTGCTGCAAGACAAAAAATAAGAAGTAATTGTAAGCTTTATTGTTGAAAACTTGGGAAATGAAATTACTAGAGAAACTAAAGGGAATTACCAACTTCAGAAGTGGTGGTGATAATGGTTGGAGAACTGTGAACAGCATAATGTTCGGCATTTTGTTACCTCCTTGCAGTTTTCCTTTGAAGTGTATCAGCAGTAGCAGCTTCATTCCTTAATATTTGTTGTTGCCTCATTTCCTCATATCTCTGGAAAACCACCAATTCATTAGATTGCTCCCTCTCTACTACCTTAGTGGCTGCCTGATGAGTAGGGTCATCAATGAAATCAAAAGGGGAGACTGTTATTTTCTTCCTCCTCTTAAGCAGTGCTTTTTGTTTCTTTTCTGTAGGAACTTCAGGTACCTCCTACTCCTCAAGATCAAGCACCAGTTTCTTTTTCTTCTGTTGTTGTTGCTGCTTGTCTTTAAGAATGCTTAGGGCTTAAGCCCTCTGAGGAGAGTCTACTTGTGAAGCTCCTGCAGCAAAAAGAAAACTATAAGTAGATAAACAAGGCATTATAAAAAGAAGAGAAAAGAAAAGTGGAAGTGCATGTCTCTCTTCGAAGCAGCCCCGGTGACTCTAGGAGGAGGAGGAGAGGCAGCAAGAGCAGTCTCTGTGGCAGCAAGAGTAGGAGTTGGGATAGTAGGAATAGTAGAAGGAATGATGAGCCTAGTCTCCTTGGACTTGGCTTGAGGCACATCTAGTCCCACTAACAAATCTTGAGGAGGGATGGCCAAGTGCACCTCCATATTGGCCGTCAACCAATTCTGGCATCTTTTCAATGCATTGCCTTGAGGAACGAAGGGTAAGTATTCAAAATCAATCAAGTCTTGGATCAACTTGGAGGTTACTTCCTCTAATCTGGACCTTGAAACTTTCAGTTCTCTACTTATAAGATTTGAGTTGGATTGGCTGCAGAGAGGGATAGGAATCGCTTGAGTAAATCCAAACTGCCTAGCAAATTGGGCAGGTCAGTAGGGCTAAAAAATACACTTATAAGCTTTAGGATTCACAGTGCCAATGAAAAGATCCCTTGGAATTAGAATGGAAGCCCACATATCTTTGTGTCGAGGCCTAGAGCAGGACTTGTCAGCCAAAAAGGCCCTCAGCCAGGCTAGTCCAATGTTGCCTTCGAATGGACAGAAAAAGATGCTAGAAGGGGAAGTTGGAAGTCGATAGAAAAAAGAAAAGTAGAAGGCAAAATTGGAAGGGTAAAGAGAGACCCTGACAAACTTCATGCCATAAGAGGGAGGGTCTGGTGATAGAAATCTCAGGCATTTAGAGTGCAAGTCAATGAAGTACGCAAAAAGCCAAAGTTGAAGTATCCAAAATGGGCCTCCTTGATTGGTATCCACGGGTTTTTCACAAAATTGGAAGCAAGTTCTGTAGACATGACCCAAAACATATGGAGCTAAAGCTACCTTTTTATGCAAAACAAAGTTTTAGCTAGAAGGGCAAACTCATGCATAATCCTCTAAGAAGAGGTACATATGAGGAATTTACAAAGCCAATGCAATAAAAAGGAAAAGAGTTCCCTGTCAGTTACAGGACCTTTCCTTTTGTTCTCAAATTTGACAAAGTCAGTATAGGATGAGTTCAAAGGAGGAATAGAAAAAGAGATGGTAAGGTCAGGGTAGTCTGGACCAAAGGGAGTGCTAGTAAGGGATAACCCTAAAAAGTGGCAGATGTCAAGGACAGTAGGGGCCATCATACCACATCTAAATTGGAAGAAATTAAAAGTAGGGTTCCAAAAACAAAGTGCAACAGGTATTAAAAATGGATCCTCCAAAATAGTGAACCTGGATAGTTGAAGGGCGTCGGAGAGTCAAAGTTCTTGTAGATCCAATGACTTAGCGAGAATAACTTGATTGTACCATTCTTCCCATTCTGGCCTTACTGTGGGCCAGCAGCGATGGGGTCGGTTCATCCTCCAATTTCCCCAATCCAGACCACCTTCATAGAGAAGGCAGTGATTCTCCAAACGCGAGTATAAAGCAGGAAGCTGAGCATGAGCCTTCCTAAAAATGGGTCCAAGCACATATTCCTATTGCTAATGTGCCTATCGATAGCACTTTGTTTGCCAGCTTTGTATTTCTCACACTCTTCAGCAATGACCCTCGTCAAAGCTGTGGATGGACTCACACGCTCTACAATTGGTACTTTCAAGGAGGAAGAAGCCATTAGCAGAAGTTTTCGGAGGACGAAGCTGAGAAAAAGAGTAAAGAGGAGGAGAGAGCAATAGAAATGAAGGGCTTATGTTTTGGGCGAGCAAGTAAGTTAAAAGTGCGAAGGGAAAGAGTTTTTTAAACCTTTCTGTCCAAAAGATGCCCAATCAGTCTAAATGGGTAAAAAGACTCGAGATAATTGTTTGGCTGATTTTGGAACCCATATGAGTTTAAGCCTTTGTCTTAAAATTCATAGGAGTCCTGAAAGTACAACATGAAAAGTTTCTCTCAAGGGTGATTGTTTGGGAGAGAAACGTATCTCAAACACTTAGATTGGCTTTGAAACAAATACTTGGCTTCAAAGCCGGGATTTGGCTCCGAAGTCAGATGTCAAACATCCAGGTAGGGCTTTGAGAGCAGGTAGTTGACTTCGAAGCACATTTTACACCTAAGAATGCAAGAATGTTTAGGTTTGGTCTGCTTCGAAGGGATTGGGGACTTGCTCTTAGGTTTCTTATAAAAGATAAAATCCTTCGAAGTGAACTTTAAAGTATTTTGTAGCTAGAATTTGATTCTTATTTAATGTTTTAGACTTCAAAGTTACAAAGCCAGTACCAGGTCAAGTAAAGGATCAAAATCCAAAAAGACTTGCCTAAACATGAAAAATTCCTTTTGGGGTTTTCTGTCAAAATAAACCTTTTTTTTTTTTTTTGGAGAGCAGCATTTTTACTTTTAAAAGTACTTCAAAGTACTTAAAAGTAACTTTGATACAAGGGTTGGTTAATTTAAAGCTGTTAAATTATGTTGACCATGCGATTGGAATGAGAAGACCTAAGGCAAAGATTATCAATTGTATTCCATACTTTGGAGATATTCAAATCAGGCTTCAAATATTCCATACTTTGGAGATATTCAAATTAGGCTTCGAAGCAAAAATTGGTTAATTCAAAGCTCTAATTTTATTTGAATTGTGTGAATAAAATGGTCACAAGCATGCAATTGGAACATAAAACCAAATCATACCAAATAGGGAAAGAAAATCCTAGTTTTATTGATATGTAAGTAATTACATTATAAAAGCCTACTTGGCTACGAATTCGATTTCATAATAATAGGAAATAGAAAGAGTAACAAGTTCATTAAATTTAACCCAGCAATGTTCAATGAACTTATGTTCTTTCTTTATTCTATTTTCTATTCTATCAAAGCTAGGTTATTGCAGCTAGTGTACTCTTATTTAGTGAAAAAGTTGTTCAGCTTTTATCTCGAATTCTGTCCCTTTCAAGCCTTGTTCCATTTCGTCCATATTTAAATCATCCCAGTAAGCTGAATCCTTATTCTTGAAGTCATCATATTCTTCAATAAGGTTCTCTGCTTCGTACTGTGTCTGAATTCGATTGGCTGTGATTTCATCCAAAGAGTCACTGGTAGCCAAAGAAATTTTGTACCAATGAAAAAGGAGTAGAAGTTGATCCAAAAAAGCTTGAAGTTCTGCCTGGGCAATGGGGTTGAAAACATGACCTTGAGTTATAACATCACAGGCCCATTGGAAGTTCTTGAGAGGAATCTCATCTCCAAGAACATTGAAAGGCAAGTGAGAGAAGACAGAAAGTAGAAGTTGAGCTTGGTATCTCTCAAATGTAGTTGGAAAAGCTGGAGGTTGGTAGGAAGGAAACAAATGATTCTCGAAAAGAGTAAGTTTCAATTTCTCCATCCAATGAGGATTCTAAGGGAGAGGAGGTGTAGAGGGATCTATCCCGAAGGAAAAGGGAAACTGGGGGTTATTCATGCATTTGAGCCAGTCAGAAGAGCAAAGTTTTGCCTTCTTAGCCAAGAATGACGGATTATATCCTTGTGCTTTTTCTGGATGAGGAGTTGCTCACACTATCTTCGCTGGCATAGAAGACATGTACCACGCCACAAGCAAGTTGTCCTCCAGACTGCGTTGGTGATCAATGGGTACATAGGGGTAAACCACTGAGCTCCAAGCAGAAGGAGGAATAGAAAGAGGATCATCGAATTCAACAAATCGATGATGAATCCGCTCCCTTAATTGGGGTTCATCAGGTCTTGACCAACTTTCCCAGCCAGCGGACTGAGAGGAAGAAAAAGCGGCTTTGTCCCATGCGGAGAGTGGTGGGGCAGAAGAGGAGCTTCCAAGATCCATTCCTGCAAATGCTTGATCCAAAGATTTGTAGTTTGCAGATTCTTGGTCTAAAGGTTGGTAATTTGCAAAAGCTTCCATAAATTGTATAAATAAAGGCGGATAGATATAACCGATAAATGCAGTAAGGTTCTTTCGAGGCCTACAATCATCTTCCAAAGACTCCTCGTATGCTCGATCAATGTAAGAGAAGGTGTGATTGGCCATTAGGGATGTACTAGTCTTTTCGTCTACTCAAAGAATGGTAGTGCAAAGCACAAGGATTTAATGAAGTTTATTGCTTCATTATTCAAAAAGCGGTTATACTCCCAGAATATATAGAGTCCATGCATGTCCTAGAACGTGGGTAGATTGCACTAGTTCACTAATATCACCACGTATTGGGTATAGTAGTGCGAGGGGTAATGTTGGCTGTAAAAGCTAATCACAATTTAACACGTAGCACGAAGAAGGCAATTTGGGGAGTTAATACAAATTGCCAATCAAAGTTGGACATATGGCAGTTCGTATTGGTAATAATGGATCTGCACAGCACTCGAACAATTGAGAGATACAAGATGACATGGCCTAACAGCTACTCATAAAGTTTAAATTCAAAATTAGAAGAGAAGCCTAACTACAAGACTGGCGTAGTGGGATTGACTGTGAGAGACATGTTCATCAATCATGGGAGGACATTTTGACGGTTGGAAGCCCACTTCGACGATTACCACTGAGAAGTATAAATAGTAAGGAATGCCCCAGAATGAAAGACCCAGACTCAAATCCAGAAACCAGTTTATTTATTTCATTTTCTATCCAGTTTTACACTTTCCAGTTCTTTACATTTCTAGCAGTTCAATTCCTGTACCGCACTTCATTTCCTAGAAGTAGTTTCAAATAATTTGTTGTTGTGAACCTCTATGAGGTTGGGTCAGATCATTGTAAGTTTTCATTTTCTTAATGAAATTCAGATTCTGAAATTGTTCTTCACTTATTATTGTTTTCTAATTTCTCTTAAACAAGCCGCCAGTAAAAGTCCTCTTCATTAAGGTTAAAAGAACTATAACACAATCGTCTGATAATTGGTTGACAATTAATATTCTGTAAGGACTAATTGATCCTTGCTGGCACGCTTAAATTTACATTATTAACCTTCGAAAGCGAAAAAAGCCAACAATAACCAAGGCCACTGTTAAGGCCACAAGAGCTGCAACTGTAGCCACAAGTAAGGCCATTGCCAAAGCCACAAGAGTTGCAGCCACAATCCAAGCTTCAGCATAGAGCCAAGGCTACAGTCTTAGCCACAATCACAATTGCATACACATGGGGTAATTCAGAGAGGTTACAAAGTTGTAAACAGTTAGTTTGTTAGAATTTGACCATAGTTAAGTTAAGTAGTTAGTTGTGGTTAGGTTAGTAGATTTGTATCAACTTCACATATAAAGATATTAATTCATGTAATCATTCATTCATTCAATACAAATCATATATTCAAAATAACTTTATGGTATCAGAGCCCTAGGCTCTCGTGAGCATCGATCTTCAGAGAGTGCTTCAATGGTATCTCCAAACCCAGCCACAACAACAAGCTCTTCTTTATCTACAATATTGTCTTCAAATCTTACACTATTTATATCAAATCTTTTGTTTCTACCAAGCATGATTCAACAAATTATATCAAATGGAGAAGTCAGTTGCAGAACATATTGCGAGCGACTAAACTTCTTGGATATGTTGATGGATCAGAGGTATGTCCTCCATTAGTTGTGTTAGATTCCAGTAATCATGAAGTTCTAAATCCTAATTACACTCAATGGATTGCCATTGATGCTCATCTCTTGAGCTGTATAACTACAACTTTGTCTCCATCTGTTTTCACAACTGTAATACACTGTCAAACAAGTCACGAGGTTTGGAGTGTTCTTGCCAAAAGATTCACTTCACTATCCAGATCTCACATACATCGGTTGAAAAACAAGCTTAATCGAATTGTTAAAAAGGGATTAACCATGGAAGATTATCTAAATCAATTCAAGGTCATATCATATCAATTAGCTTTGACTTCATCACAGGTGGATGATGAGGATTTAGTTTTGTTAATTCTCAATGGTTTACCAGATGAGTATAATGCATTGAAAACCACCGTTCGTGCTAGATCAGATCTTATCTCCATGGAAAATCTATGTTTTTTGATATGTTATGAGTCCATACATGTTGAAGCTTCCCTTGAGGACATACAAGCCTCAGAAGTTCCATTTGCTTATACGGCAAATAGAGGTCATTATTTAAATAGAGCTGGTTACAAAGGTTCTTACAGAGGAAGAGGTTCTTCAAGAGGTAGGGATAGAGACAGGTTTCAAGGTTCAGGCTCTCAGAATCATCAGAATAATTGTTGTTATTATCAAATAGAGGGCCACACTCAAACTCAATCTTCAAGAGGTAGGACAAGCAATAATTCCCATGCATTAGTGATTTGTCAAATCTGTGGTAAAGCCAATCACAATGCCCTACACAGTTGGTACAGGCTTGATGCTTATTTTCAGGCATCTCAGAATTTATCTTCAGCCTATTCACCTACCTCAGCACCATCTCAAGCTAATACTAAATTCTACGCTGCCTCTGCTTTAAACTCAGGCTCACATCAGTCTGATTCAAATTGGTTTCTTGATTCTAGAGCTACTAGCCGTATGACCAATGATCTCAACAACCTTTCTTTTTATCAGCCTTATCAATGCAATGCACAAGTGGCTATTGGTGATGGTACTGCTCTACCTATTGCCCACACTGGTAATGGACTACTTTTTACACCTAATTTTCTATTTCATCTCACTAAAATGCTTCATGAACCTACTCTTTCCTCCAACTTACTTTCAGTTCATCAGTTGGTAGTGGATAACCATTGCACTATTACTTTTGATGAAAACTCTTTTCTTGTTCAGGACAAGCATACACAAAAAGTGTTGTATAAGGGATGCTATGCAAATGGTCTCTATCTTTGTACACCTTCATCTTCTGCATCCACTTCTCAAGAATGCTTCTCTTGTTCCACCACATCTTCAACCACTCCAAATTGGCATTTTCGACTTGGTCATCCTTCTTCTAAGAAGCTTCACAACATTTTGTCTCACTAGCATTTAGCACCTAAATCTTATTTCCTTTCTAATAAAGGATCTGCTTTGTGTGAACACTGTTGTGTGTCCAAAAGTCATAGATTGGCTTTTAGTTTGTCAAATTATACTGTAAATAAGCCATTGGCACTTATTCACACTGATGTTTGGGGACCATTTTCCTCTTCTATTTCAGGCTTTAAATACTATGTGTTGTTCATTGATGATTTTAGCAAATTCACTTGGTTGTTTCCTCTTCATTACAATAGTGAGGTCTTTACAAAATTTTTTAAATTCAAGGCTTTTGTTGAAACTCAATTTACTACAAAACTTTAGATTTTAAGAAGTGACAATGGAGGCGAATATCTGAGTAATCAATTTCAAACTTTTCTTAAACAAAAAGGGATTGAGCATCAATTAAGTTGTCCTCATAGACCTACTCAAAATAGTGTAGTTAAATGAAAGCATAGGCATCCTGTTGACACCACAATGACTCTTATGCATCACTCATCTCATCATTTTCTTTACTGGTTTGATGCTCTTTCTATAGCAGTTTTTCTCATCAATAGGCTTTCTACTCTCAAGCTTAATAACCTTACACCATATGAGGTTTTGTTTAAGCAAAAGCTTGATTATCAGTTCTTAAGAACTTTTGGCTGTAAATGTTATCCCTAGCTTCAACCTCACACTACTCATGAACTTCAACCAAAGTCAATTCCTTGTGTTTTCATAGGCTACCATTAAAGGATACAGATGTCTATATCCTAAAACAGGAAAAGTTTATTCCTCAAGACATGTTGTCTTTGATGAATCTTCCTTTCTATTTCATTCCTCAACCTCATCCTCATCATTTATTCCTCACTTACTTGATTTATTCTGGTTTTCTTCTTCTTCTTCTTCTTCTTCTTCTTCTTTTGAACCAGTTTCCTTTTCTAGATCAGATTTCCCTTCTTCTTCAGTTCCCTTAGTTTCACTTGCACCTTCAGATCATTCTACTTCTATAGTGCCACTTACTGTAGTCAATCATTTTTCAGCCTCTCATTCTTCCTTACATCCATCTCATTTACCTATTATTCCACACACTTCCACTGACCTTTCTTCTCTGATTCTTATTTCTTCTATTTTTATTGATCTTCCTTGTTCTTCATCTTCTAATGCTCATCCTATGATCACCAGGTCCAAGTCTGAGCTTCCTTCTGTTCCTACTTGTCTTCTTGCCTCCACTGATACTTTTGAACCTCAAATTTATCAAGAGGCCTCTTCCCCTGCTTGGCAGGCTGCAATGGTTAATGAATATGAAGCTCTTCAAAGACAAGGAACATGATATGTTGTTCTGTTACCCCTTGGTAAACAAGCAATTGGGTGTAAATGGGCTTTTCGCCTTAAAAAGAACTTAGATGGCTCCATAGCTAGACACAAGACTAGATTGGTTGCCGAAGGATTTTTGCAAATAGAATGAGTGAACTATTTTGAGACTTTTAGTCCTATGGCCAAATTGCCGACCATTTGAATTCTTCTATGTCTTGCCTTGCATTTTGATTGGCCACTTAAGCAACTCGACATACCCAATACTTTCTTACATGGAGTTCTTGAGAAGGAGGTGTATATGCATTAACCTTAAGGATTTATTCATGCCACTTAACCATCTCTTGTGTGTAAACTTCAAAAAAACTCTTTATGGTTTAAAACAAGCCCCTAGGGATTGGTTCTTTATTTTTTCTCAATTCCTTCTTACTCAAGGTTTAATTGCTAGTTACTATGACTCCTCCTTATTTGTCAAAAAGACTCTCATCTCCATCACCATTCTTCTTATTTATGTAGATGATATTATCCTCACCAACAGTTATTCTCATTATATTCACACTCTTATTCAAGAGATGCATTCTACATTTTTTTTTTATGAAGAAACTATGCTATATCAATTATTTTCTTGTTATCTCTCTTACCAAGACATCCTTAGGTTATGTTCTCTCTCAACAAAAGTATGCCTCTGAAATCTTGGTCAAAGCTAGCATGAGCTCTTGTAAGCCATACTCTTCTCTTATGGCTACTAAAAGTTCTCTCCTATCTTCATATGTTGATTTACCTTTCTCCCAGCCATCTCTTTACAGGAGTTTGGTAGGAGCACTTCAATACTTGACTATTACTAGACCAAACTTAGTTTTTGCAGTGAATCATGCCTACCAATTCATGCAAACACCATTAAATAGTCATTTTGTTACGATCAAGAGGTTACTCAGATATCTCAAAGGGACCTTATCTCATGGCCTTTACTTCTCCAGTGGTCCTCTCATTCTCAATGCTTTCTCAAATTCAGATTGAGTTGGTAATGTTATTGATTGGAGGTCCACTATTGGCTATTGTATCTATCTTGGTCCCAATTTAATTGCTTGGTCTGCTAAGAAATAGCTACTATCTTTAGATCATTTTCAGAAACAGAATACATAGCACTAGCTCAAACTTCTACAGAGCTTAGTTGGATTGGCATGTTGTTAGTGTTCCTACTCATACTCTTTGGTGTGACAACTTATCGGCTATTGCCGTGACCAATAATCCTCTTTTTCATGCTAAAACCAAACATATAGAAGTCGACTATCATTATGTGAGGGAAAGAGTGGCAACCAAGAAGCTTCAAATTTATCACATCTCCACTACAGATCAAATTGCAGACATCTTTACTAAACCCTTGTCTGTGGCACGATTTCAGTATCTTCAAGAAAAACTTTTAGCCCTTTACAGTCCCTCAAGTTTGAGAGGGATTGATAAGCAAACAGAGCAAGAGTCCAAGCTACAGCTATAACCAAAGCATGAAGTACAACTGCAGCAACAACCAGGGCCATTGTTAAGGCCACAAGAGCTGCAACTGCAGCCACAAGCAAAGACACTACCAAAGCCACAAGAGCTGTAGCCACAATCCAAGCTTCAGCATAATACAAGGCAGCCAAGGCTACAGTCTTAGCCACAATTACAATTGCATACACGTGGGGTAATTCAGAGAGGTTACACAGTTGTAAACAATTAGTTTATTAGAATTTGACCATAATTAAGTCAGGTAGTTAGTTGTGGTTAAGTTAGTAGATTTGTATCAACTTCACATATAAAGATATCAACCCATGTAATCATTCATTCATTCAATAGAAATCATTTATTCAAAAATTGTGATTTTTGTTATGTTATTTTTGTGGGCAAATAGATGTATTCTAGGACAAACACATAATGTACCAACATAATTTTTATTGGTTAAAATAGTAAGATCTACTAATCTTTTATAGATTTTTTAAAGACAACTAGACAAATATCACGCTATGAATGATGTGGTGCATTATTTTAAGAGCACCAAATAACTTCTTGTGGAGGCCAAATATAATCAATGAGGAAAGGCCAAGGCATTTGATTGACACATCAGGCCGAAGGCAATTCGGCCCTGACCAGGGGCTTATGAAGCCGAATATACAAATCGGCTGTATGAGGAGTCGAATGGGAGATGTTGGGTACTCTTAATGAATTTGACTTGCATCTAGGCGAGTCTGTTGAGTCTGCAGCTTTGTTTTCAGTAGTTGCACAACCTACACTTGTGAACCGAGTGTTGGAAGCGCAAAAGGGTGACCTTGAGGTGGAGTCATTCTGAGAGAAGATTTCCAATGGGAAGGTAGAAAGAGGTTTGACTGTGTATCCCGACCAAAGTGTGAGATACCGTGACCGTTTGTTTGTACCGGAGTCTTGCCGAGAGGAAGTATTCCGAGAGTTTCATCATTCGCGCCTTGCAGTGCATCCGGGAGGCACAAAGATGTATCATGATCTTAGTCGCTAGTTTTGGTGGAGAGGTATGAAAAAAAGATGTGGCTGTGTTTGTATCAAAGTGCCTTACTTGTCAACAAGTGAAGGTTGAGCATCAGAGACCAGCGGGTTTGTTACAGCCTTTACCAATAGCCGAGTGGAAATGGGAGTGTGTTACCATGGATTTTGTAGTTGGGCTTCCTAGAACACAACGAGGCAATGACGTCGTTTGGGTGTTTGTTGATAGGTTGACTAAGTCTACCCATTTCATTCCGATGCGCACCAGCAACTCGGTTGAACGCTTGGCAGAGTTGTACATTAGAGAGATAGTTCGACTTCATGGAGCCCCTGTGACTATTGTGTCGGATAGGGATCCTCGTTTTACTGCCCGGTTATGGAAAAGCCTTCAAGAGGCGTTGGGAACTAAGTTGACTCTTAGCACCGCTTATCATCCTCAAACCGATGGACAGTCGGAACATACCATTCAGATTTTGGAGGACATGCTTAGAGCTTGTGTCCTTGATTTTAAGGGGCCTTGGGAAAGACACTTACCATTGATTGAGTTTGCTTACAACAATAGTTACCAAGCTAGTATTGGGATGGCACCATTTGAGGCCTTATATGGCTGACCTTGTAGATCACCGGTTTGTTGGGCCGAAGTGGGTGATGCACTGTTACTGGGTCCGGAAATTGTTAGAGAGACAATCAAGAAAGTTGTTCTCATTCGGAAGAGGTTAGCTACGGCCCAAAGCCGACAAAAGAGTTATGCTGATAAGAGGAGACAACCTTTATCCTTTGAAGATGGTGACCATGTGTTTCTAAAAATCTCACCAAGGTGGGGTTTGATGAGATTTGGTAAGAGTGGTAAATTATCTCCAAGGTTCATTGGGCCTTTTGAGATCTTAGAGCGAATTGGGGAAGTGGCATACCGGTTAGCTTTACCGCCACAATTTTCGGGAGTTCACAATGTATTTCATGTATCTATGCTTATGAAGTATAAACCCGACCCTTCTCATGTTCTTGATTGGGTTGACTTAGAGGTAGCTGAAGATGCCTCTTACGAAGAATGACCGGTTCAAATATTAGATACCGGAGAGCAAGTGCTACGGGGCAAAACCATACCGTTGGTAAAGGTATTGTGGAGACACCATGGGGTTGAGGAAGCAACGTGGGAACGGGAGACGGAAGTCCACTCCAAATATCCAGATTTGTTTGAAAATGTTTAAGTTACTTTTCGTTGTAATACCCCCATGTGGTTGAGAGAAACGTGTTGAAATTGTTAAATACATGTTGTTATGCGTGTTGTTATTTTAAGCATGAAGTTGTTGTGGATTATTATTACTTTTTGGAAGACTTCATGTTTATGAGTATTTGGAAGGTGGTTATTAATGAGGAAACCATGATGTGATGGTGAAAATTGGTTGAGAACTAATGTTGTAAATTATAAATGAAATAGCGTGGCTTTGATCGCTAGAAACCCTTTTGTTTGGGTAGTTTGATTTGAAATTTCGGGGACAAAATTCTTTAAGGGGGGCAAGTTGTAGCAATCCCGGTTTCGATCCTTCTTTCATGTTTTGCCACTTCGACTGGGCCGGTTGGGGGTCGAGCTGCCCGGTCAGCTTGCGGGGGTCCAGGGGGCAGCACTCATTGGTGGGGTTGAAGGGCAGCGCCCCTCAAAACAAAAATGCAAAACGCATTCGAAGTTGCTTGTCCGCTCGGTCGGTCTGGAGTACGGGAGAGGGCCGCACGTGCGGGGAATGAGGCTGCACGTGCGGAAAACAGGGTAGGGGGCTGAAGCACACTGCTAAAAAGGCAGGTGAGGTTGGAGGTGCTGGAAGTTAGGTAGATCTGGAATTTTTCCTTTTATTCTCTCTTTGGGCTGATTGAATGTCACTTTTTGTATATCTCTCTCTAAAAACATTTCCTCTCCCTTCTCTCTACATTTCCTACCCAAAACCTCACAAGATCTTTGATTTCTCCAAATCCATTGGGATTTAGATCTAAGTCCTTCATCAAAGTTGGTTATCTAGGTGAGGGCTACGTTGTGTGCGGTGGAGATCGAGTTTAGGCATCGTTGATTTTGGGGTTTCAACTCGTTTCTTTTTCAAACTTGAGGTAGGGATTTTCTATACTCTAATATGATTTTTAGCTTAGTTATTTGCTATTGTATATAGATGATGAGATTTGGTTGCGGTTTGGACAAATCTAGGATTTGGGTGTGAAATGAAAAGAGGGGTTTTGATGAATATAAGGTAAACGAGTATGAGGCTTGAATATAAGATCATGTTGTGCCAAAATAGTTGATTTTGGTGTTTGGGTTGATATTTGGTGAAATGGGGATTTTGCCCTAATTTTGATTAAATTATTATTTTGCATAAATAATTGGGATTAACATTGAAAACGTGAAATTAGAAGGTTGTGATTATAAATGGTGATATTGGATATGTATTATCTCACCTATGGAAGTTTTGAATAAACTATTTATTCTGATATTGAACATCTCTTTAGAAATAATTGCATTAGACTATCAGTGGAGGATAACTATGATTGTTGTAGAAATTACATGAGGATTAGGCGATTTAATGGTAATCCATTGTTGGTGTCATTGAATATGACCATGTTATAGATACATTGTATATGTATGTTTATTGGGAGGAGAAATGGGATGTACTCTATATGTGATTATGTTTATAAATACATTGCATATGTATATTTGTTTGGGAGGAGAAAGGGGATGGACTTCACTTAAAGCAAGTTGGCCGGAGTGTCCTGAGTGAAAGACCCAAAATTTTATATATAAATAGGTGCCGATTCCTTCGGACGAAATATCTGTAAAATAGCAGGTTTGAAGTGTTTATGTGAGTTTTGCATAATTAGAAAATCATTGAGTTGTAGTCTCATTTTGATTGTTGAAAGATAACGAATTTAATTCATGAATTGAGTAGCATATATGAACTGGAAATGAAATTAAAAGAAAATAAAATAAGATTGGTCTTAGTGGCATATGAATATGCAGGTCTTGTGGATGTTTCAGGATCGATATTGTTTATATACGTGGTATTTATACCTCTGCTAAACCTCATAAATTGTGTTAGATTATTTTTACTGGGCTGTTGGCTCACCCTATATGGGAATACCATTTTTAGGTACATGTGAGATGCTTCCTCCAAGGTAATAGCGTGAATAGAGTTTTGGGAAGCAAGTGCTTCTTAATTATACCTTATGTGTGTATGTTTGTTATTTGTAAAGCCAATGACTTAAGACGTAATGAGCGAGACTCAATTTGTGTAACTAAGCAATAACTTAAAAACATGTAAGCCTACATGGCATTTAACTGGTTGTTAAACAGTGAACTCTGATATATGAAAGTATGTTATTTCTCATATTTATTCCGTATATGAGTTATCTTTATTGTATTATTTTGAGAGCGTGACATACATTTTCCCTCTCATGTGGAGCATAATCGTAAGGGGCAAGTCTATATGTCAATCACACTCAAAAAGTAGGCTATCTATTTTAAATCTCAAATCCTTAATATTATTATCTCTAAAAACAATGCTAACTTAACCGTTGAAAGGTCCTCCAGTAGGAAATCTACCAGTGTATCCCTGAGGGTTTGAGAATTTTGTTGTAAGAAATATTTGAAGGCTAATTTCAATTGTTGATTGAGTCATCGAGAGAAGTAACCAAAATAATAATAATAATAATAATAATAATAATAATAATAAATACATTTTTAGGAATAAAATAATTACTTGCCAAAAGTATACTTTTTGAAGAAAATTTTGATTCCAAAGGATAGTAATTTATTATACTAAATATCCAATTTTATCATTTAAAATACAATAATGATATTTTTAATAATTGAAATATTTCATCCCTAAAAAGTGATTTCATTGTCCGATTTTTTTTTTATTCTGAAATCTTAACTACTCTCCTTTTACACATTTATTTCACATCAATATATTTTTTCACCAAAAAAAAAAAAAAACCACCGACCTTTGGCATGATAAAATGATATTTGGGCATCATTAAATGAAACAAAATGATTATTTAGTGCAATTTATTTGAATTGCTTATAATGTTTTGGATAAATTATAAATATATTTCTTTAGGTTTGCTTAGAATATAAATTGCCCATGTAGTTCTGAAAATTACATCTCGTTCCTTAAAAATTTTAATTTCACAACAAAATTCTCATTTCATTGATAAATCATCAAGTCAATTAACAGTTTTTAATGATGTCAAAATTTTATTTCAATTACTAATTCAAGTAATTTTATTATTGTATAAAAGAATAATTAAAAATTTTATTTTTTCAGTTAATTTTCTTAAATAAAAAATTCTAACAAAAGGGTATTTGTAAATTTCCAAACTACATGAGACAATATGCATTTTAAACAAACTTCAAGGGTGCACTTGTAATTTGTCCTATTTATTTTGAGAATTTATATTAGATTTTTTGGTATAACTTCTAATTTCTATATATTAAATAAATAATTTGAATAAGTTAAAAAAACTGATTATCTAAACGCAAGGACATGCTTTGGAGCTATTCGGCTTCTTCTTCTTAACTATTTTTTAACAGGCCCAAGAACAACTAGTTCAAAAGACCCAACTTTTGGCATGGTAAAATGATGACATTTGGGCATCATTGAACTCAACAAAGAAAGTTGGTTCAAAAGGTTTTCAGTGAGCCATTAATCAAGCCATTATGCAATGGAATGAATGAAAGCCATAAGCACTAAGACCTACACATAATTACATCATCTGCCCAAGCAAGAATCACAACAAGAACAGTTACGCAGAGGCATTCATGATTAGTTAGGTCATACTTGAACATGGATCTAAAAATACAACATTCCACTTGGATTTGGATCCAAACTTCTTTTAGAAGTTTTTTTTTTTGACCCTTAAGGAAACAGTAACAGATAAATAACGTCTGTTTGGTAACGTTTACGTTTTGAGTTTATATTTACAAAAATTTTATAAACTGGTTTTTGTTTATTTTTAGAAAAACATAAACTACAAATGCGTTTGGTAATTGACAAAATGTTTAAAAAATTTTAAAAATATAAAAAAGAGTGAGAAATGGCAAGTGGTGGCAAGTGGCGGCGGAAGACGGCGGTGGAAAGTGGTGACGGTGGGTGGTGGGTGGCGGGTGGGTGGTGGTGGTAGTTGGGTGGGTGACGGTGGCAGGTGGTGGGTGGTAGCGAATGGGTGGTGGTGGTGGTGGCAGGTGGGTTGCGGATGGCGGGTGGTAATGAGTGGTGGCGGGTGGTGGTGGTGGTGGGTGGGTGGGTGGGTGGGTGACGGTGATGGTGGCGAGTGGTGGGTGATAGCGAGTGGGTGGTGGTGGTGGTGGTGGCGGGTGGGGGGTGGTGGTGGCAGGTGGGTGGCGGATGGCGGGTGGTGGCGGGTGGGTGGTGGTGGCGAGTAGGTGGCGGGTGATGGGTGGTAGCAAGTGAGTGGTTGTGGTGGCAGTGGGTGGCGGATGGCGGGTGGTAGTGGGTGGTGGTGGTAGTGGTAGGTGGGTGGGTGGGTGACGGTGGCGGGTCGTGGGTGGTAACGAGTGGGTGGTGGGTGGTGGTGGTAGGTGGTTGGCGGGTGGGTGGTGGATGGTGGTGGTGGGTGGTGGTAGCGATAGGTGGCAAGTGGCTGGTGGCTGGTGGTGGTGGGTGGCCGGTGATGGCGGATGGTGGATGGTGGTGGTGGCGGGTGGTGGCGGTGGATGGTGGTAGCGGGTGGTGGGTGGTGGCGGGTGGATGGCAGGTGGTGGGTGGTAGTGGCAGGTGGGTGGTGAGTGGTGGTGGCAGGTGGTGGTGGGGGGTGGTGGTGGAAAATGGTAGCGTGTGGTGGCTAGTGTTGGGTGGTAAAAAAAAAACTAAAAACGGAAACACATTTTTTTAGATTACATTTTTTGACCAAATTTATAAACTGAGACCATTAATTTATAAATCAAAAATTTACCAAATAAGTTTTTATTTGAGTTTTTAAAAATTTTTGTAAATATAAATAGAAAACTGAAAACGTAAGTTTTACCAAACGGCAGCTTAATACACTAATTTAGAAGAAGTCTCTCTAAATGTATTTCTTTTTTCAAAACCAGAGGCATGTTTCCTAGAAGCCACTGCCTTAGTCCATTCCTGAATTTTTGCTCTCATCACCAACTTACCATTGATGATGATCAACTTATCGTCAGTAGTGCCTTTTTTTACATTCTGATGATTGCTTGAGTGCTTTTCTGCTAGAAGATATGACGGTGGTTGTTCTTGTCCGTATCGCTCCCAAGCCTCGAGATCTATATCACATTCCATGTAATCTACACCTGCCATTGCCAGAGCTTCAATAGACATTGTTTCTAGTTACAGAGTTTCACTGTATTTGCAAGAATTAATGTATGAAAATATCAAAGACACCATAAAGGGGGGAGATTTATATCTGACATGGTACACGGGTCTCTCTCTTTGTTTGTCTCTCTAGGAGAGTATGAAAAAGCAAAGGGGGTCACGAGTATATCGTGGAATGTGTGTAAAATACGTGAAGGAGAACTTTCTACTGCAATTGCATACGTCACAATATTTAAATCAGCAGCATGGTCGATGATCTCTAACAATCTTTAAATTAAAGTGTTGGGGTTTTTTTTATTTTTTTTTAGTGACTTGTTTTATTTTTGGTAAACTTTTTAATTTTTTTTAAAGAAATTAAGTTTCTAGATTTTACTTGACAAGATGAAAATTATTATTATTTTTAAATTTCAAAACAAACAAAAAAAAAAGCAAAAATTTGTAGACTTTTTGGGCTATTTCGGATTTAAAAAAAATTGAAATTTTTTAAAACAATTTTACTTTTTACACAAGATGGATTCGAAAAAAAAAAAATTTTTTTGACAGAATTTAAAAAAAAAAAAAAAAAATCACTATGAGCAAAAAAAATGTGACTTGTATGGCAGTTCTCAAACAAGCAAGGCATAAATAATCTTGTCAACAATGGGTACGATGTGTGTGACTGAAATTATTTTTATCAAAGTATTTTTTTTTAATGTGTTATATATTTAATCGGAATTATTTTATGTTAATTAGTTTTCTCAATAAGTTCCCCAAAAAATTATGTTTCTCAGTAAAATTATTTTATATACCTAGCTTTTCTCTTTAATTTAACCTCTAATGTATTGTCAATGAATTTTTTTATTTTAGAATCACAATTTTTTTTGTGTGATCATATTTATCACTGCTCAAATGAATATTTATAGTTGACTCTTGTAAATAATTAATTTAAAAATAATAAATATAAATAATATTTTATTATATATCCCAATAATGTAAAAAAAATGAAAAAAAAATAAATTTCCGGAGTTCTCATTCTTTATTAAGAATATGAACGCATTCATACGCACATCACAAGACCTACATACCTTTTTCATTAATCTTACCTCCTTTTTTATTTTTTTTTATTTAATTATTGGAACCTAACTTTACGTTTTGTTTCCTAACATCCATGCATCTGGAGATTAACGAATATGCCAAACTTTTGAATTGTTGTTGTTTTTTTTTTTTTTTTTTTGGTGGTAAATTATGTAAATAGTCCATGTAGTTTATACGATGTATCAATTTGGTCCATATTGTTTTAATTTGATCAATTTTGCCTCTTAATTTAATAGATTGTGTCAATTTAGTTCAATAAATAACGGTTGTTAAGTTTGGTGGGTGGAAAGTTTACACAATGTGTCAATTTGGTCCCTATTGTTTTAATTTGCTCGATTTTGACAACAACCAAATTGACACATTGTGTAAACTACAAGGACCAAATTGATACATAGTTTGACTTTCCCTCCACCAAACTTAACAACTGTTATTTATTAGACAAAAATGACACGATCCGTTAAATTAAGAGGAAATATCGATTAAATTGAAACAATATGGACCAAATTGATACATCATATAAACTACAGAAACTATTTGTATAATATATCCTTTTTTTTCAATACTAGTTAGATTTGTTAGTTTGTTAGTAAAGATCGTGTACCACTAAAAGGGTTGTCACTGCTTCATCAACTTGAACCCATGATCTTTCATCATTGCACCCTAAGGTGCAACTACACACCAATTTGCCACAAGGGTGACCTTTCCTCAGTGCAGTCTAAGGTACAGTTACATGCCAACTTGCTACAAGGGTCTTGGCTTTGAACTGTTGTTGAATCGATTGTATTTGTGATATTAATTATTATAAATGTTATAATTAAATTTTTATTAGTCATAAAAAATGAATAATAAGTCATAATCAAATACCATATAAGGTATAGCTAAACATATTTTTGATCATAAATTAATATCACAATAAATCATAAAAATATTATAATAAATCATAAACACCCTAATAAATTATATTTAAATATTACAAATATCAGGAATATATGACACAAACAAAGCTACTCACTTTTTTTTTATTGTAGTAGGCTTTGAAGCAACATAGAGATGATTTATTTATTAAGAGTAACGCTAGAGATAAAGAATTCAGAAATAGCAAAGTTAAAAATAAAGAAGAAGAAGAAGAAGAAGAAGAAGTATGTGGCTTAAATTCAATTTTTGTATGATGGAGTTCATGATTAAAATGAATTTGGACTACACATTATTATTATTATTATTATTATTATTTGGTGTTTTTCTTTGTTTCAGTTATTTGTTATGTTTTTGTTTTTATTTTTTATAATCAGATGTTTGGACCGACTTATGCTCATCTCGACTAATCTTGGAACCAATCCCACCGAGTTAATTTTTTTTTTTTTAGTCATCAACAGGGATAAATTTTTATTAATTAGTAAATTTAATATTACCTAAAGTGAACAACTTCTCCGTCGCGCATCTTTTGTGGATTGCATTGCACCATGCAGTTTGCCCATTGTCAGCTCACTTAGGGCCTATCTTGATAATTCAAACTTTTCATCTTCTAGAACATGTTGAGTAGATCATCCATTCAAAAAATGAAAACCTTTTTTTTTGTCATTCCTATGATGTAATTGGAGCTTATCGACAAAAACGAATGAATTTAGATAGCCCTTTGTGGCTCTGGTGGCGACTAGATCAATGTGTTATTTCTTCTAGAGAAGCTCCCATCGGTAGAGGCAGAGGGAATTTTCGGTGGAGCAGTGAAATGCGTAGAGATCAGAAAGAACACCAACGGCAAAAGCACACTGCTGGGCCTATTCATTTTTTACTAGTAATTTAGTCATATTATTTGACCAATTGTGACTTCGTGATTTGAATATTTGAAGTATTTAGGAAAGTCTCAGAATAAGTAAGAATAAAAAATTGTAAAATTCTATTTTAGTTAGTTTTTGTTAGTGCATATCTTTCATTTTATCCACCCCTTGACCTAAAAAATAGTAATCTTTCTCAATAAAGTTGGTTGATTAGGACACTTTGAGAGTGCAATGGAACGACAAGTTGTATGCTACATTCAGGAAGGATGAATCATTCCCGAAAAGGAATTTATTGATTCTCTTCCAATTGGTTGGACCGTAGGTGCAAAAATTTACTTCACGGGGTCTCTGGTTTTAAAAAAAATGAATAAGACGCATTATTTCCAGAATTGATTGTTAATTTTTTTAAGGTTTAAGGTTTAGAGAAAAATGCGGTTCAATGTGTGTACTGATATTTGATAACTTAATTTTTGGTATGAATGATCTAATCAATGAACCATGTACAATTCTGATTATCGAGGTAAGACTAGATTGGGCAAACTACACGGTGTAATTCACTGAAAGTAGACTGTAGAGAAATTGTTCCCATACCTAAAATAGTACATAAACAAATTTTCATAATGATTTTTTTTTAAAATTTTTTATTGGGGTTTACTAAACCCTAGTAATGTATGTGGAGCTATTCATAACTAGACTTTATGAGGCACTTATCAACCCTCAGCTTACCACGCACTTGGGATTTGGGATTTAGAGAAGGTAATTATTTCAACTAAATTATAATAATTTTTAAGATTAATTGATGAAAAATTCATACCAATGAAAAGTTATTTAGAAAATTGTTGGAAAGTAATTGAAAAATTGGTTTGAAAAGTCATCGGTGCCTGTCAACGGCAGTTGATGGTGGTGAGATGGATAGATAGGTAATATTGAATAGTTGAGTGAATAGATACATGTGTACAAATATGTGATATTTAGATAGGTAGGTGACATGTGGATATGTAGGTAACATTGAACAGATAAGTGAATAGATATATGTGTAGAAATAGGAGATATTTGGACAAATAAGTGACACGTGAACAGATAGATGACATTTGGGAAAATAAGTGACATTTAGACATATTAAATATAAATATATGAAACTTCTTAAAAAATGGCGGCTCAAGGAAGAGGAGGATGGAAACCGATGTTTAGGAAAAGATTTGGGAGGCCTGCTGCATCATTAAACATATATACAGTGTTTGTTGATGATATTCTTGATTTTGTGAGTCCTAAAGGTTTGAATGCTATGTTTACAAACTTTGGGGTTGTGAAGGATGTTTTCATCCCAAACAAGAGGAAATCAACACAGTCTAGGTTTGGTTTTGTTCGTTTTGATTGGTCGGTAGCTGCTGAGGTTGTTATCCAAAAAGCTCATGGAGTCTGGTGTGAAGACAAGACATTAAAGGTGAAGAAGACAGATTTCGGAATGAAAAATGGTGGCAGGAAACAACTTCACAGGCGACAAGAGCCTACGAAGCAAGAAAGAGAAGCAGCATAAAGGTCTGAAACTGTTGGAGGTGTACAAAGAAGATCATATGCTGAAGTGTTAAAAGAACCGACTGCATGATGCGGAAATGATACTAGAATCCAAGCAGAGGAGTATAGAAATGGGTGGCTATATGAAAGTCTAATAGTCAAGTTGCGAAGGAATTATAGTTGTGTAGCTTTTCAAAACGAACTCCAGCACAGAGGGTGGACAGATCTGAAAGTTCGAGAAGATGGCGGGAGAATAGTCTACCTATCCTTTGCTTCAGCAGCTGATATGAAGGCCAAGATGAATGAGTTAGGTGAATGGATGCATGATTGGTGTGAGTCGTGCACTAATTGGGAAAAGGGGATGAAAGTGGAAAATGACAGATTAGTTTGGCTTAGTTGTTATGGTGTCCCTCCAAACCTGTGGAATAGGAAAAGTTTTCAAAAGATAAGAGAAGTATGGGGAGATGTCATGGAGATTGATGATGTACTCTAAACATGGATTCCCTGAAGAATAGTAGAATAAGAATTTGGTCCTCACATTTGGAACGTATTGATAAATTGGTCATCTTGGATAGTAAAGGTAGTTCTTACCCAATATGGGTAGTTGAAGAATGTAATCATGGTGTTGGATCACAGTTGCACCATGGTACTTCCAAAGGTAACCAATGTTGGAAAGGGTCAGAGGGGAATAGTAATAGAGAGGAACAAAGTGTTGCGTATTGCCATGGAAACATGGAAGAAGGCAAAGACGTGGCATGCACAGAGGATGAGGTGGAAGCCCAAGATGATGTAGCGTTAAACAAGGGGAGCAAAGCTGGTGTAGTGAGATTGGTTAAGGATCACGCTCACCTTTTTACTTCTATTTCAATGGTAAATGATATTGATGATGGTGTAGCGGCTCAAAAACTTGCCCTGGGACCATTAATTGAGTGTTCAGGACTCAAGAATGGCATGCGAGAGAGAACAGTACAGAGCATAGAGGAAATGAAAAGACAGAGAGATGGAACTGCCATGGGCTTAATTGGACTTATAAGGAACTTAAGTAAGACTGATTTTAGAAAGCCCAATGTAAATCTAGAGGTAGTATTGGAGGAAGCCCAGCCTGGTATTGAAAAGAATGGGCTAGTTGATAACAAGGCTGGTTCTAGTATAGTAAATGTTAGCCCAGGTGTGGTGAAAAAGACACATTTGCAGGTATTTGGGCCAAGTGACAATCCAAGACCTGTGTTAGGTTGTGGTAATCATCCATTTGGTTCAATAAGTAAAACTCAAAAGGAGACCAAAAGGAGCAACATTATTCTTCAACAGCTCAAGGATACCTTCAAAGCATAGCCCAACCATTTGTGAGTAGAAATAATCAGCAGTGAAGAATAAGAAAAGACCTCCGGAGAAGAAGAAAGCCTCGAAGAAGAGGCACAACTTTTAGAGGTGGTTTCTAGAGAGGTGCTCTGTTTCGTGAGGCTGTAGTTGCAATTTCAGCTTCTGTGTCAATTAGTAACAGTTCAAGTAGGCACATAAACCTTCAACAGGAAGCTATGGAAACAATTAAGCTGGGGAAGGCCTTGGGCTTGGTTTTGGGAGGAAAAGAAATTGAAATAACTAACGTGATCATCCAAATGGAAGAGGAAGATGAGGCAAGACTTGAAGGAAAAAGATTAAGGGAGGTGTTTAAAGCTACACCAGAGGGTGAGTTTTGAGAGATTGAAGTTGTTAAATGAAGATTATGTCATGGAATGTGAGAGGGCTTGGAAGGGTAGAGAAAATGAGAAGAATTAAGGAGTTTTTACAACATAAAAAAGTGATATGATATTGCTTCAAAAGACAAAAAGATTAGAAGTTGATGGGGGATTTGCTAGGTCACTATGGCTTATCGACTTTATGGAGTTCGTGGATGTGGATGTTGAAGGCAGTGCGGGGGGTTTATTCTGCATTTGGAATCCTAAAGTGTTTGTTTTAAACGATTGTTACTGCTTTAGGAGATTTGTTCTGTTATTAGGTATAGTTTTTCGAGTATAGAATATGTAATTAGGAATGTGTATGCACCAAATGAGGAAACAGATAAGAGGCATTTCTGGGAGGTGTTATCCAAATTGAAAGAATCATATCCTAAACCGTGGTGTTTAGGAGGAGATTTTAATGAAATCACTTCAATTGTGGAGAGAAAAGGGTGCTAAATGAGGAATAGGGGTATGTTTGAGTTTGGAAACTTCATAAATAAAGTGGAATTGCTGGATATTCCTATGATGGGCAGACAATGCACATGGGGTAATTCTCAAAGCTGGAGCCAAATTGATTGATTCTTGGTTAACCCGGAATGGTTACAATGGTTCAAATTCAAAGTGTGGGCGTTACCCAAATTTTTGTCCGATCACTGCCCCATATTATTGATGAAGGATGATAGAGATTGGGGTCCTAGACCTTTTAGGTTCATAAATGCTTGGGTTCTGCATCCTATGTTTCTTAAAGAAGTGAAAAAGGTATGGGAAGACACACAGGTTAAAGGTTGCGCTGGGTATGTCATTATGAATAACCTGAGAACATTGAAACTGGCCTTTGAAAATTAGAATATTGAAGTGTTTGGGAATGTGTAAATTAAGCTTAAAGAGGCTAAAGATGAAGCACATGTTCTAGATTTATATGCTAAATCTAGAGCCCTATCCGAATCAGAAGTAGCAAGATGGAAGGAGCTTAAAGCATTAGTATGGAAGTTTAGAAAAAGAATGGAATGGTTGTGGTTACAAAGTCAAGATTGGATTGGACACTAAAAGGGGACAAGAACACAAGGTTCTTTCATATAATGGCAACCACTAGGCATAGTAGGAATATGCTCAATTCATTGCAAGTTGAGGATGGCGTTGTTGAAGAACCAACAGATATTAAACAAGCAATGTACAACCATTTTAAGAATCAGTTTGATGAGGGATGGAGATGCAGGCCCTTACTTGGAGGTTACTTTAATCAAGTGAATCACAATCAAGTCAATGAAATTCTAGAAAAAAAAGTTCATTCAGGCAGAGGTTTGGGCAGCAGTAAAAGAGTATGATGGAAATAAAGCTCCTGGGCTGGATGGTTTTGACATGTTGTGTTTTCAGAAAGGATGTAAGGTAATGAAAAATGATATAATGAAGTTTAAAAAAGAATTTCATGATAATAGCAGGTTGGGGTATGGAATGAACTATTCTTTTGTAACTCTTATCCCAAAGAATGATAATCCCTCATCCATTGGGGATTATAGACCAATTAGCTTGAACAACTCTGTCTACAAAATTCTATCCAAATTTTAGCAAGCAGATTTAAACGAGTGCTGCTAGCAGTGATTGATAAAGCCCAATCAGCCTTCTTGAGTGGAAGGAACATCATGGATGGGGTTCTGTTCTTATAGCCAATGAAGTGGTGGATTGGTGGAAGAAATCTAGAATTAAGGGTTTGATCCTTAAATTGGATTTTGAAAAATCATATGACTCTGCAAATTGGAATTTTCTCCTTCAGATGTTAGTAAACTTTTGTTTCGGAGAAAAATGGTTGGGTTGGATAAAGAAATGCATTGCCTTATCTAGAGTATCCGTACTTGTGAATGGCTCTCCGTCTGATGAGTTTTGTCCGAAGAAAAGGCTAAGGCAAGGTGATCCACTCTCACCCCTTATGTTTAATGTTCTAGTTGAAGGGCTTAATATCATGTTGAAAAGAACAAAAGACATGGGAGTTATTAAAGGAGTGGATGTGGGTCATAGGGGTTTCAATGTATCCCACCTCCAACATGCAGATAATACCATAATCATGTGTAATGCTCAGTGGTCTGAAGTTGTTGCTATTAAAGAATCTTAAGGTGTTTTGAAGTTGTGTCTGGGTTGAAAATAAATTTTCAGAAAAGTATGGTATGTAGAGTGGGTGTGGAAGAGGATTTGGTGGAGGATTTTGCGTCTAAACTTAACTACGAAAGTCATAAGTTGCCTTTTAAATATCTTGGTTTACCACTAGGTTCCAATTCAAGCAGAAAACTATCTTGGAAACCAGTCATCGACAATTTTAAGAGAAGCTCTCAAGTTGGAAAAGAAGACTATTGTCTTTTGCAGGTAGTGGTCCTCATCGAATATGTTATGTCCTCATTACCCCGTTTATTATATGTCCTTATCTAAGATTCTTGAAAGTGTGGCTAAGGAACTTCATAGGCTACAAGCAAATTTCCTGTGGGGTGGTATAAAAATTAGGAGAAAAATCTACTCAGTCAAATGGAAAGAGATTACAATGAATAAACAAAAAAGGGGGTCTTGGGATTATTGACATTAGACTTACAAATCAATACATGTTACTCAAATGGTGGTGGAGGTATGCTGTGGAAGATGATGCACTTTGGAAATCAATTGTGTGTAGCAAGTATGGATTTATAGGTGGGAGGTGGCTGCCATCAGCTACTGTAGCAGGTTTTACTTCAAAAATATGGAGGGACATTCTGGATGTGGCATAATCTAATCCTAGACTTTTTCAATTCTTCATGGAAAATATGCAACTAAGAGTATGGAATGGTAGAAGAGTACAATTCTGGGTTGATAATTGGTTGGGAGATTTTAGTTTGTGTGGTCAATTTCCTCGATTGTATCAATTGAGTATAGAGAAAGAGTTGTCATTGAGTGTGCTGATCTCAAGAAAGGTTGGTTCAAATAGGTGGTGTTTCAATTTTAGAAGAAATCTTCATGCATGGGAGGAAGAAAAAGTGGTACGGCTTATTGATAGGTTGGGTGTAAGGCCATGGTTAAGTATGGATATAGAGAATCATGTGGGACGGAAGGCTGATCAAGTAGGGGATTTCAAGGTAAGCAATGCCTACAAATGAGGTAATCTACAATTTGGGCCTACTTTGACAACAGCTGGTTTGATATGGAATAATTTTTCTCCACACCAAATTCTTCACTTGGTTGGCATGGAAAGGTAGACTAAGACAACAGATTATCTAAATAGAATTGGTGTATTAAGAAGTAGTGTGGACTTATCGTGTGTTTTCTGCAAATTAGAAATGGAATCAGTAAACCATTCAGTGCTGTTGTGCCCATTTGTATGCCAAATTTGGGCATGCATAATTGACTGGTGGAGGCTATCTTGGGCAACTCCAATATCTGTTGACTGTTTATTTCAATAGTGGATGCGCTGGAATTTCAGAAAAAAAGGCGGGCAATTTTGGAGAGCTATCCCCTCAGTTGTGGTATGGTCTGTGTGGAAATGTACAAATGAGTGTATTTTTTCTAACAAGCAACCAATTCTGGAGGAGTTATGTGAGCTTATTAAAGTTCGATTAGCGCTGTGGTTGAAAACATTTGATCCTGATTGTTCTTATGATGTTGGTGACATTGTAAGGAATATTCATCTGGTAAGAAAATTCATCTAGTAACTCAAGCGGTGGGCTGCTAGGGTGGCCTATTAGTGGGTGTAGCTTGGGGTAGCAGTGTAGCTTTTTCTTAATGGCTGACGCAGTTTGCTGTCTTGGGCATTGGGAGTGCAACTGTATTGATCATGAAGGAAAAAGCACAAAAGATTTGGAATTTCACACCTATTGCAGCAGGGAAACAAAGCATTAATTAACAAGTAAAGAAGATCAATGCAGAAAAAGAATGATAGAGAATATGAGTATGTAAAGGGTATTCGACAGCATCAATTAATGGTCAGAAGAGGTGCTGATGCATAGTTCCTGCTGGGAGGATGTCCTTGCTATATCGCTGCAGGTGAGATGTTGTTTAGAGGAAATTTACTGTTGTGTGCCACTGTTATGAGGTGCAGAGATGTAGCTGCTGTTGTTGGTAGCTCACTGGTTTGGTGCTGCTGAAGAGGTGTTGTTGCTGCTGTTTTGTTGCTAGTGCTGTTGCTGGTTTGGTTTTGCTGTCTTTGGATGCTGCTAGTGGTTGTTGCTGCAGTGCTATTCTTGGTATTGGGCTGATGCTAGTTACTGCTAATTGTTGTTGCTGTAGAGTTTATTTTTGGTGTCGTGCTGTTGTGATGTTTTTGGTGTTGTTTTGATATGCTTATTGTTGTTTGTGTCTTGGTTTTTGAAAACAGATGACAGATTGATGGGATGCTGTTGTGCTGTTTTGTTTTTCCAATTGTTGTTTTTTCTTGGCTTTGGTTGGTTACTTACCAACTCTGGATAATGTGCTAGCAAGGGATTGGATGGGCATATTGGTGCCAACCTAGTTGAGATTGGTTTGTCTCGCTATGATACTTTTTGCACCCATCTTTTTTCCTTTCTTGATGTAATGAGATCTTTGTTCATCAATAAAGGTTTTTTTTGCCAATAAAAAAAAAAAAAAAAAAAAAGAGTTAAATTTAGGCAATTAGATAATTTGGACACATCAATGTTATTTCGGTCCCAAAAAATTTAGGGGGACTTACGTGTTGTTGTCCAATAGGTTCTGTGAGAATTAATGGCGTTTTTTTTATTTATCAAACGCTATTAAAAAATGTCACTAATTGTTAATTTTCAACGACAGTTTAAAAATTGTCACAAAAAATACTAATTATGAGTTTTAGCGACAGTTTAAAAAAAAAAATCATATAAATCTCTGTACAATTATTGTTTGTTTGTTGTGTGTGTGTGGTGGCCTTTCGTTCACATTCAGGGATATATACAAAAATCCCAATAGAAAGAACACCACATTTGATTGTAGCTAAAAGAAGACATAGCAATTGTGTCAGATTTGTGTGATTGTTGGATTTGTGGTGGTAATGCATATGCTTAAAGCAATGTATTGTTTAAAAATCTTCTAACATAGTTTTGTAAGAAACATATATATAATTTCAAAAGAGAAGTGTGATACATCATGATATTAGCTAAATACATTTGTCATCTCAAATTGAACTGTTGTCTTCAATGAAGCAACTGCCTTAGCCCATTCTTGAATTTTTGTTTTCAGCAGCTGATCACTACTGATGAGTACCAACTTCTTATTATTGTCAGCACCACCCTTTTTCACATCCTCCTCAACCTTATTCCTTGGATTTTCCTCAGCCAGAAGAAGATATGGAGGAGGTGGGTGTTCCCATGTTTCAAATTCTATCTCACATTCCATGCAGTCTACGCCGGCCATTGCTAGAGCTTCAACAGACATTCTTCTTCTTCTTCTTCTTGCAGTATATAGTTTTCAGAAAATAGAATATGTGCAAAATAACTAACTTATCACTAGTGATGATGCCAAAGGCAACTTGAAGTGGATAATTTATACATGAAATTATGAATGCTTCTTTAAACTAAAAAAGGAGACACACACACGGGAAGCTCATGAATGGGAAAAACTCATGAACTCAATTTAAATCATATACTCGTATTGACCAGCTCCAAAATCAGTTCGAGGTTTAATAATTTTAATGCAGGACTGGGATGATGTCATGCCAAATTTAACATTTCTCTTTATTTAGTAATATATATCCTCCTAAATAAGTGGAGATCATGTGTATAGTGTGCAGTGTATGTAAAAATATTATATTAATGCATGAAATATGCTCGTGGAATCCAAGTCTCCATGTGACTGCTGGTGATGTGGCCAATGTATATGTCATCGGAGATGTGTCAGCTCACTCCGTTCACACTTACTCCTTCATTATAATTTCACTTTAATGCTTACACTTCTAACTATGACAGTTAATCTTTCACAATATAAATCAAAGTTATAATTTTATTTTTTCGTCTATCTATCGTTAATAAGATTAATGAAAATTAAATGTGAGAGAACTAAAATAAAATTTTATTAAAAGTGTAAGAATTTAAGTAAAATTTTAATGAAAGTATACAAACGTTAACGAGACAAAAAATTTTTAAAAAATATGTTAAGTAGACCTCAAATGACAAATTTCGTTAACCTTATTAACAGTTAATTAACGGAATGGTGATATTATAACTTGACTTAAAGTATAAAGGATTGGCTATTATAATTGAAAATGAAAGACCAAAAATAAAATTACAATAAAAATGCAAGGATGCTAAATGTAATTAACCCCTATATGAGGACTATTAGGTTTCTTCTTGATGAATTAGGTCGTATTGTTCTGTGTTGGTAATCTCCCAATTCTTGTTGCTATTTTTTTTGGGGACACTTTTTCATAAATTCCTTTTCACCTACTTATGTTCAATTTAGTCGACATTATTTTCTTATGTTCTAATAAGTCTTTTGGGTGACATAATTACCAAAATATCCCTAATAATATCACATTTACAGTGCAAATGTTCCGTGATGTGGATATTCACACCGTCAATATGAATGTTAACATGTCAATGTGAATATTCATATTGTCGATGTGAATATTCACATTATAAAATATAAATGTTCACATCACCAAATTGCTAACCGTTCAAAAAATATTTATAAGCGTAGAAATGTCCATAAAATACCTTAAATATGAGAATTATGATTTGGTAGATCAAATGTTCAAATAATAGGACTTATTGGAATATAACAATATCGTACGTACTAATTGGGATACAAACACTTGAAGAATGATTTTCTAATAAATCTTCCTTTTTTTTTTTCTCTTCAAAATTGATAAGAAATAATTTGTAAATATTATAAATATTATAAAAATTATACTAGATTAGACATACAAGTTGCAACTATAAAAGGAATTTTGAATTGGTAAGAAGTAATTTGTAAATATTATGAAGATTATATTAATTAGACATTTAATTATATATATAAAAAAAACCAATAACACAATCCCAGCAACCATGCTTCAGTTTGTTTAAGCATTGAAGTCTGAACGCACCAAGTCGTCAAGTTTTCTTTTGTACTTCTTGAGAGGGTAATTTATAAATAAATTGGGCCGAGCTAAGGAAGAGGCTTCTTTGGAAGTTGGGCCCCACGTCGGACCGAGATAGGAGCTGCTGTAGCTCGGTCTAAACACTAACAAGCTTGGGCCAGGAGAAGTTTGGGCTGAGCTATGGGCTGAGGTGTTTTGGCTTCTCTAATTGGACCTCACCCTTGTTAGCTCGGTCAGAGGCTGCTGCAGTTAGCTCGGTCTAAACAGCCAAACCGAGGTATAAGTGGACAGGGACCGAGCTAGGTGTTGCATATGACAACACCAGATTGAGTATGTTAAAGGGCTAGTGTTAGCTCAGTCATACTGTTATTCAACCGTGGTAAAACCATCTCACTTAGTTTAAGTAGTGAGGAACGTGTTGAAGGATAAGCATTATCTTTCAGGAGTGTGATTCCTAAGAGAACTCTACATTGAGGAATAAGAGTCCTACTAGGATTGTGCCAGGCAAAAACTATAAAAGCTCACAACAGAACCTATGTACAGGTATCTCAACTTTGATTCTTGAATACACAGAGATTTTGTCTATTTGTCTATTTTGCTGACTTAGGCATCGAAGAGGTATCTGGCACACATCCGCCGGCTAGCTCACGTTTGTGTTTTCAGGGAGTAAAGCAACGACGTTCGGAAGAGTGCAAACTTGATCAACAGGATTATACGAGAAGATTATTTCGTGCTTGTACACTTCTAAAATAAATAAATAAATAAAATGATAAAATATATGGTTAATCCTTTAGTTTGAGTGAATTTTACTCTGGTGCTTGAAATTTAAATTTGAACAATTGAACTCAATGCTTTTGTTAAAAAAAAATTCTAAATTTTTAGTTTTGTCACGGTATGGTCCCTCCATCACTTGTTAGATTATTTTAACGGAAAAAAATTACATGAAAAACTAGAGAGACAAAGTGGAATTAAAAAGAAACTATAAAAATTACTTTCTTTTGAATTTTACTGTGATCTTTTTAATTTTACACGAATAGTTTTTTTTGTTTAAATTGTTAACAGAACATAAGGAAAGAACTATATTATAACAAATTAAAAATTTAGAATTCAAACTAAAAGATTAAGTGGGAATTCACTTAAACTATATACACTTATTGTAATTTATTCTAAAATAAAACTCTTTCATGCTCTGCTCCTAGCTAATCATGATGATGATTAACCATTTTGCATCAGAGCTTTAATCATCAAATGTTAGTCATATTTGACCTCATAATCTGCTCTGCATAAGCATTATTTTGGAATGGAGACACAGGGAATGGTGCTTTGCAATCTTAAATTCATATTTAACTTCTGACTTCTCCCTATTTAACTTGTGAATTTTGACAACACAGTTTGACATTTCAAACTATATATATATGTGTTTGTTAGGTGGGTACACAAGTATTGAAGACAATTAGAGTTATATATATATATTAAACCATCAAAGCTACTCACCAATATACTAATTATCTTTCAAATCTCCAAAAAAAAAAAAAAAAAAATCGTGTCAATTTCATCTGAAGCTCTAGCAATGTCTGGTACTAATAACCTAGAGTTTGGAATGGACATTGAAGAATGGGAACGTCTCAACTCAGAAGTACCTTCCCAGCTATATGCCGATGAAGGAGAAGGAGAAGAAGGCGAAGACAGAGACCCGAGGAAAAGGGGGAGTCTAGTGCTAGAAACTAGTTGTCTTTCAAATGGAGGCGACCACAATGATGATGATGATGATGATGATGATGATGATGATGATGACGATGATGGAGTTGGAGGAGGAAATCTGTAGCTCGACTTTTCGTCCTCCTTTCGGCAGATGACTAGCCCTACAGTTCGGACTCCAGCGGTTCTAAATCTGATTTCACAAGTGCAATGTGAAATAGATAAACACCAAAGAGTCCAAATCTGGCAAATCTTTTGGAAAATCGATTTGTAATTAAAATGCCAAAAATGGACTACTTTGCCAGATACAGAGTTGCCACCTAAATATTTTTGAGAAATTTTGGAAACCCATGACTCGTGCCGAATGCCATATATCCATCATTACCAAGATTATCTCGGCTCGAGAACTTAAGTACGAGAGCGAATGTCATGAATTGAACATCCCCGCTCGCCCGATCAAAGATCAGCCTCTACTAATCATGATGTGATTCTCATCTACATTATATGCTCTTGTTCCGATTATTAGGCTAACTTACTATGTGATGCACACACAAGTATAGACTAATTTGCAAAAATTGAAAGAGTGTCGAATATGTACCACTTGAAAAATGATCGCATATGAATATTACTCTAATTATTCCAATTCAAGCAACTAGCCTTCATCCAGAGGCATTCAAACAGTTTATCACTTAAGCACTTAGCCTCATGGTGAACATGCTTTTGACGTGGCAATACTAACACATGCAATATGCTAAAGTAAATAAAAGCTTACCTAGTACTCCAAGCCAAAAAAGATGACAGAGTTAGAATAATGCGTGATCCTAACTATGCAATATGACTAATGCAACACATGCAATTAATAGGCTCGGATACTAATTATGACACATGAATCAATTTGATAGCACGCGGTCTAAGCACGTATTTAAAGAAGTGTTAACCTAAGAATGCAAGTTAGAATGATGCGCCGAGCTTAATGCATGCAAGACAATGGATGCTAGGCATGAAAGATGCTAAACAAAACACGATGCCCTAAACTAACCATCATAAGCAGGTAAATAAAAAGGATAAAGACGTGGGGTTGGAAGACATACACGTTATTACAACTGTGCCCTCGTGCAGGAGGGTCCGAATAAACTAACTAGCTAAGCTAATTAACTAGCTATTACAAAACGAATTAACTAATTATTACAAATCGAATAAACTAACTATGCTAGTTAGTTATTACAAAAACCAATTAATTAATTAACTATTCTATGGAACTAACTAATTAATTAATTACAACATGAAGAATGCTTCTATTGCACAGTAGAACATCTTTTTACCTTAGCCTCTGCTCTGTTCTATTCCAAAAAAGGTTATTGCTCAATTTGACAAAAGTGGCCGGCAGGCCAGAAATGGTGGCCGGCCGGCCATAACTAGTTGCCTACCGTCTAGAAATAGTGGCCTGTTGGCCACAAAATCCTGGTTCTTCCTGCTGCAACAGAAGGCATACATAGCACAAAACAGGGTATTCTCAAGATATGTTTGTACACCTTACCCATCCTTATCATTAAAACAGCTCAAAGGAGTGACAAGCTCAATTCACAAACCATCAATCGATGTAATTTCATTGCATGATGGCCTATGAACCAAGGTGTATAACTTCAATAAATGCAACAAGAAAGACTCTCAAACCTCCTCCCTATCATGAATTGATCAAGGGAAGTGGTTGACATTGACTTTTGAACCGTTTACATCACTAACAAGTATGAAACGACTCAAGACTCAATGGGTTCAATTAACGTCCGATTGAAACCAAGTTGATTATTATCTTGCATCATTTTTAATCCTCATTTTACTACATTTTAATTACCAACCATTTCTTAATCAATTGAGTCCAAAAGTGAGCTTTAGGTCCTCTAATGGAAAGGAGCACCAAACCAAGAGTTGTTTTAGGCATGAGAGAAGTGTCATGCGGTTGGTAATGAACCCCCAAAGGGATTAAACCATTAAGCACAAGACCTCAATCTCAAGCTTAAATAAACAAGTAGCTTGAAACAATTTTCAAATCAAACCAAAAGCTAAGAAAGGAGGGAGGTTTCAGAGATGATTAAAGGTGATCTTAAGTATGGAAAGTTTGAAATAAACACTATAAACTCAAATAGGTTGTTGGCTAAGGTCTAAACTACCAAGCCTATGAGGACAATTACACTACAAGCATGCAATAGCTAGCTCAAATGCAATGAAAAATAAAAAAAAAGTCCTAAAACAGTGCTAAATCATTCCTAAAACATGCTGGAATTAAGACAAAAATAGCTAGAACAATAAGCTAAAACATGAAGCATGTTAAGCTAGTAAATAAGCACAAGGAGAGGAGGCTACCCCTTTCATTTTTGGGACTTCAAAACATGGTTTTAGCAACTAAAAAAGCTCTAAAATTTAGTATTAAAAAGCTCAAGAAATGTGGACAAAGAGGTGGGAAACACAAGGGCAAAGGCCTAAGAAATGAGGTACAAAGAAGGGTGATCCACACCTCTATCCCGAATGGCCTTAAACCACAAGTTTTAGCCCAAAAATACAATATAAACAGCCCAAAAATAGTCTAAAACAGTAGGCAAAATAGCAAATAAAGCAAAGCAACATGCCAAGATTAATACCTCTTGAAGAGGAGGACCTTTTCCAAGTGTTAAACCAATACTTACACACCCTCAAGAGCTCAAAGTAGGCTCAAAAGTACCTCAACTCAAATACCACAAGGTTTGGTTTAGAGTGCATAGGCAAAATCTTAGGAATTTGTAAGAGAGAGAGAGAGAGAGAGAGAGAGAGAGAGAGAGAATTGTAGAGAGAAAGAGATAATTTTGCTCTAAAATGTTTAACCTTAAAAATGGAAGGGGAGGTCTCCTATATATAGAAAAACATCAAACTCCCTCAGAAATATCAATACGTACACGTATAGGTAGGTGCATGCATCTGTGCAAACAACTGGCATAGCTGCCCAAAATATCTGCAAAACTACACAAGTGGCCGGTAGGCCACACAAGTGGGTGGCAGCCTACACTGGTGGCCGGCAGCCCATAGTGGTGGCCGGTAGGTCCTAAGGTTTTTTAGGCTTGAAAAACTGTCTTTTTTGGTCCAAAAACAAGTCAAAAGATGTGTAGGGTTTGAAAGCTCAAAGCTGTGGCATTCTGCTGAAGACTTCGAGCATTTTACAAGCATATACAATTCATCATTTGGTGTGCAAGTGGTGGCGCCCAAGTTGTGAGGGCGGTCAAAAATGGGGTGTCTACATAATTTAGACTTGGGTTTGGGGAGGATGCAAAAATGCTTGAGGACAAGATCAATAGAATTACTAGTTATAAGTGTCATAATAATAATGGTAGTTGATGATCCTAAGGTTGGAAATCGAAAAGAGAGGACTAGGAGTTCAATAAACGCAGCTACCATCAAGATTAGAGCCTAATTGTAATTGTTTTCTAAATTGTTTTGTTTGTTGTTTTCTTCAGTTGATCTGTATATTTAACTGTTCTTGCATTGATTTTTACTTGGGGTAGTAGGAGATGTTCTTTTTTTGCTTATTTTCTTTGGTTACCTTACTTATTTTTTTAATGTATTTATTTGCCTCTCATTTTAATTGGCGAATGTGGTTTGGGTTATTGAGGGCGATCCCTAAATGAGATTGGTTTAAATAATGCTTATGAAGTGTTGATTATGAATTTGTGAAGCTAAGAGGAAGGAAGTCTGTAATATTAAAAGAATTTTAAGATGTTTTGAGATGGCATCGAGGCTGAAAATAAATTATCATAAGAATGTTATTTGTGGTGTTGGGGTGGATGATGGACTATTGCAAGAGTTTTCCTCTAATCTAAATTGCCTTCATTAGAAGCTACCTATAATGTATTTGAGACTGCCATTGGGGGTTAACCCAGTAGGAGAAGTACTTGGAAACTTGTTCTTGTCAAATTCAAGCAGAAATTAGCTAACTAGAAGAGAAGACTACTCTCTTTTGCTGGGAGATTAACCTTAATTAAGTCTGTTATGTCTAATCTGCCTGTGTACTATTTATCATTGTTCAAAATTCCTGTAGGGGTGGCTAAGGAGAATGAGAAAATGCAATCAGCTTTCCTGTAGGGAGGATCCGATCTCAGAAGAAAAGTGCATTTGGTCCATTAGGAGGTGATCACCAAGAATAAGAATCTAGATGGTTTGGGCTTGAGGAGGATTAGAACTTTTAATGAATGCCTGTTGCTAAAATGGTGGTGGTGGTTTGGAGCTGATAATCAAACTTTCTACAAAGAAGTGATCTGCTCAAAATATAATGTTCAGAATGGGAAATGGTTTCCAACTTTGGAAGGTAGAGGATCTAAAATCTGGACGGATATTCTTAATGTAGCTTTGTTGAATCTAGACTTGCATAATTTATATCTCCACAATTCTCAGATAGCTTTGACGGATGGGAGTAGAGCTCACTTTTGGTTGGACAAGTGGATTGGCAATGTATGTTTGAAGGAAGAATTCCCTAGACTCTTCTCTCTATCTAATGATAAGCATGAGGTGGTAAGGGTGTTTTTTGAGAATATGAGTGCAGCTGCTGGTTGGAATCTTCAGTTTAAAAGAAACCTGTTGGTCTACAAGGAGGAGGAGGTCCATAGATTAGTTTGTTTGCTTAGGTGTGCACTAGCTCTTTGCAGTGATAAACCATATGAATTGAAGTGGATAACAGATTCATCTAGGCTGTTTAGTGTAACATCAGCGTATAAATGGAGTGAATCCCTTCTTGGACTTGTTCTGACAATGGCAAGCTTTATTTGGCATAATTTTGCTCCTCCCAAAGTGCAATTTTTTGGGTGGTTGGCAACTTGGTAAGGTGAAAACTTCATGCTTTCTTCGTAGAATTGGTATACTTGATGGGAATGTTAATTTGGAATGTGTTTTCTGTCATGAGAATGTTGAAACTGTGGAGCATATTCTTCTTTTTCTATCCTTTTGTTTGGAGGCTATGGTCAAACATTATAATATGGTGGGGTTTTCAGTGGGTATTGCCAGGTTCTGTAGATGGGCTACTGCAGTGGTAGTATGGTTGCAGAATGTCAAAATTAGCTAAGAAGATCTGGATGGTCATCCCTTTGGCAACTGTTTGGTCTACATGGAAGCATAGAAACGAGTGTGTTTTTAATGGATCTCAACCAGACTTTGAAGCTCTATGTGACATTGTGAAAGTTAGAGTAGCTTTGTGGGTAAAGGCTTCGCCATTACATATGGCAACTTCTGTGAATGATCTGGTTTACAATATGCAGAAGGTTAAGTTTTGCCTCAGGACTGGTGGTTAAGTGAGTTTTTGTGTTGTGAGTTTATCTAGGTGAGCTTATTTGTTTTGCATTGGAAATGGTTTACAATATGCAACAGCTTATTTATCTGATTGAGCTTATCTAGTTGAGCTGGTTTATTTGGTTTACAATATGCAGTAGCTTATTTGTTTTATCTGGTTTCGGAGGTATGAACTAGTCTACTTTACAAGTACAATGGGTTATGCTTGTTCTGTTTCAGTGAATGTAGTGGTTTTAGTCTGTTCTATCTGTTTTATTTTTTTGATTCTTTTGCCTATTGACTGGTGGCACATTGGTCTTGCTTTTGCTGGAGCCTGTTATTGCTAATCTGCTCTGTGATGCATTGATGTTCTGGCATCTGTTTGTTTTGGTGGCTCAGTCTGTTGTTCTAGTTTTGATGTTCTACATTGATGTACTGTCATTAGTAGTAGAGCCTGTTGTTGCTTGATTTGCTATATGTTTCTGTGACTATATAGACTACAAAAGAGCTATGGTGTTGAGTTTGTCTTGGTGTTGAGTAATGAATCAAGAATGGTAGATGAGTCTGTTCTGGTGCTCTGCACCTATGCTCCGCTACTGATGCTAGCTGGTTGAAGGTGATGGAATATGGTTGATTTGTTTTTGTTTGGACTGCTATGCTTAGCTGTGGTGTTGAGGAATTTTTTTTTTTTTTTGGGTTGGTTGTTCACCAACTACGGGGGTTCTAGCAATTGATAGAATGGGCTTTTTAGTGTCAACATAGTTGGGATGATTTAGCTCATCATGATGCTTTTGCACTTGCCTTTCTTTATTGATGTAATTTGTTTTGTACCTTGTACTTTTCTCTTACATCAATGAATTTTCTTCTTTTGCTGATCAAAAAAAAAAAAAAAAAAAAAATGTGTTGATTATGAAGTTAGATATGACTAATTTTGGTCTTTGCAAAAAATGTTAGGCTTTACTTGACGAGTAGACATTAGTTACCCTCTTATTGGTTAATCATCATCATGATTCGCTTGGACCAAACCATGAAAGAGTTTTATTTTAGGATAATAACATTTAGGAGTGTAAACAGTTCGATTCAGTCGGTGTTGAGAGTATATTTAGTACTGAACTGATCCTTTCGATTTTTATGATTGAGAAATTCGTACAAACCGTATGTTACGGTTTAATTTCATCAGTTTTGTAGGTTTGACGTAGAAAAGAAATTTACAAGAAATTTTAAAAGGTTTTATAGTAAATTATAGGATTTTACATTGAAAATAAATGAAAAATATATATTTTAAATATATATGTATATATAAATTATAGATTATTAAAGAGCTCAAAGTAGAATTTAAAATTATGTATATAGTATAGATTATTTTAAATTTCACTTTGGTCCCTTTAGTTTTGCAGGTGATTTTTTTTAGTTAAAAAATATAACCACAAGTGATGGAATGATCACATTGCAACTCAAATCGTTCAAACTCAACCTAAGGGGTGGTTTGGGATGTTCTAAATAAGTGCACTTTTTGACCTTTTATAAATAAATAAATGTGTAGAAAAGTGGAGAAAATGGGCAAAAAAGTAGAGCGGAGATATTGATAGATAAAGCAAAACTTATGACTTGATTCCTGTAGTTGTGCACCACATTTTAAAAAAAAAAAAAAAAAAAAAATCAAACGATAAATAGTGAAGGAATTATATTATGAGAAAATTAAAAATGTAAAATTTAAATTATTTAAATTAAAATTAAGGAGATTAAAAAAATCAATAGTACTATAATTTACCCTATAAAAAAATCACTGGAACCACACTAAAAAAAACTAAGTAACGAAGAAAACAAGACAAGATTGAAATTAGGATCCAATTTTCATCATGGACGCGTTTACTAAAATTTTTATTTTATTGGCAAAATAAAGAATCGACAACACAAAATATAATAATAAAGATTAAAGAACAATACTTCATCTCCACATGACAGGTGTGGCCGCGTTCGTTGACCTCTTAGCCCTCTCTTTTGGATTTCAAATTTTAGGATCATCTACTAACATTTTTTTTTCTTTTTTGAGAATTCAGGGTGTCCGAGTCAGGTTGTGCGCACCTCGACTAATCCCTGGGGACCAATCTCACTATCCACTAGCGGGGGCCTATTTAAAACTAGAGCAAAGCTACGTATAGATTGACCCAACAGAAGGATTGATAGCACCTAAGAGGTTTTGAACCTTGAGACCTAGAGAGGAGCAAATTCCTAAGTCGCAAGCCTGCACCACTAGGCCCACCCTTGGGGGTTATCATCTACTAACATTATTATGACTGAAAATGCTATTAACCATACTTTTTATGATAAAAAATAAAATTATGAATTTTTATGGTGAAAATTTTAAATTTATATGTGGTATTATTAGTTACACACCATTGTGGTATAACCTTTTTTTCTTTTTTTTTTTTCTGATTGGCAAAAAAAAAATTTTTTTATTGATGTAAACAAAATGCAGTACACATGAAATACATCAATAAAGAGAGGCAAGAGTAACAAGCATCATAGTCAATCTCCTAATCCCAACTAGGTTGGCACCCAAAAAAAAAAAAAACACCGAATTATGTGCAAGCTCAAGCCAAAAAAGTTGGTGAGAGACCAACATATAGACACCAAAATCAACAACCCATCGTATAACCACCTCACCAAGTTCCCAGAAAAAGACTAGACAAAAACCACCCAATCACACTACCAAACTAACCTCCCAAATCCTCATAGATCACAAAGCAATATCAACAACAGCATAACGTACAATGATGTACTCCTCTATTTCACCTCTATCATTACTAGCATGGAGCAACCATCAAGCATCAAATCACCAATATTCACAACTCCATAAGTCCACCAAGTCTTTGAAGATCACAATGCGTGGCCTCTAATCAGTTGCAGATTATGAACCAGATCATGCACTGAAAAAGCAAAGCTTGGGTTATTATACTTAACCCACAAAACAATCCTAATTTTTACCATCTCACAAAGATCCATCACCTGTGGCTAAACTCCTCTAAAGACACAATCATTCCTGCACTTCCGAATGGACCATAGCAAAGCCATAGGAATTGTTTTCCAAATCATCCACTTAAGCTTCTTAAATTTAAACCCAGCCCACCAATTAAGGAGTCCTTCAATTGAACTAGGTACAACCCACCTTAGGCCCCACCAATCCACCCACCTTAGATTTGACCACACATTCCAAATTAATGTAGATAACAAAAGAACATGATTGACAGCTTCAATATCAGTATTGCAAAAAACAAAGGTATTTCAAACAACACCAGAAAGTTGTTGGAACTGGTTATAAATTCTGGGTAAAACCAGAATTTTATCCTAAGTTTGGTCTAATTTTTAGGTGGGCCCCGTGCGTCGTTTTACACGGGTCAAAGTGGTAACGCGTTCTATGCCGCGTTGTGATTCACGTGGTATATTTGGTTGCTTAAAACCATTACCGAGTGAATAGGAAATTGAAGCCAAAGTGTGCTCCATGGAAATGGAGTTTTGGTGAAAATTCCTTATTGCTTGAATAAGGCTTGTCCCACATTGATTTGGTGGGAGGTTTTGAAAGGGTTTATAAGGCTTGGGTTTGGTACTTGGGGTGTGCCCCAAGGGGTACCCAAGTGTTTTAGAGGGAGAGGTTATGGGCAAAATGGGCTAGACCCATTGGACTCAAAAATCACCACACGCGCGCGCGCCGCCGTCCGTCCGTCCGGTCCGGCGGGCTGGCCTGGGCCTGGGCTTGGGCGCTGGTGTGTGGTTGGGTTGGGCTTGTTCGGCCCAATACTAATCTTTTTGGGCCAAAAACATTTGAATTTAATCCAGAATTCAAATTAAACTGGGTTTGGAATTTCTGTTCATCCAAACAAGGCCCTTCCCGTTTTCAAACAGAATTAAACTGGTTTGGCATTTTGGTTCATCCAAACAGGGCCCTTCCCGTTTTTATCTGTTTGAATAGTTAACCAACAGATTCAAATCTGTTGAAATTCAAACCCAACAGGTTTCATACCTGTTCAATTCAAATCCTACAGCCACCTTAACATCTATAAATAGACCAGCCTCCCATTTGGATTATAACACCAATTTTCGTATTCCATCTCTGCCTTAAATCTCTGCCATATTGCTGCATTTTATTTCTGAAAGAAAGAGTGTAAACACTTAGTGTGTTCGACGAACAATTAAATTGTAGTGCTGCATTTAATTGTTGATAAGATCATTTCATCCTGGGAGATAGACGTCCAAGTTCTGAAAGCACCGTGGAGAGGACGAATCTGTCTTAAGGACACAGTGTTAAACACTGGACTTGATCAGAAAGTTATTCAAAGAATTTAACCAAGTAAGTTGATTAAATTATATTCTGTTTTTATTTGTTTATTTAATCAGATTATCATTTTGTTTTTGTAACAAAATAAAATCTGGTTTTTATTTATTTATTTTTATTTTGAGTTTGATTTTTGTAATCAAACATATTCTCTCCTTTTCTTTATTTCTTTGAATTCTAATTGTTGTTTTGTACACAATAGAATTAAATTCTAATTGTTGTTTTGTACACAATAGAATTAAATCGTTTAAATATAGTGAAGATTGTCCAACAATCTTAAGACAGATTCCTTTTTGGTATCTTCATTATATTTAATTTTCTGTTTTTCAAAATAATATTCTGGTTGGAAAAACAAATAGTGATTTATGCTATTTGACAGATAGTAGTAATATACTGTCTCTTTTCTTTGACAATATACTAGTAGTACGATACTGGTGTCATTAACAATTTCAGAATATTATTTGGTATTACAGAAAATTATTTTGGTATTTTATTTTTCCTGTTTTAGTAACAAGGAAAATAAAATTATTTTATGTTATAATTTATTTTCTGGTTTTAGTAACTAGAAAATTAATTTGTGTTTTAATTTTTTCTGATTTTTGTAATCAGAGATTATGGCTACTACAACTGAAACTGCATCTGGCAGTGGTACTCCTGTTGTTACACCAACATCGGTCCCTATTCAGAACCATGTTCATGTACCAATCAATCATGGAGAAAAACCGGAAAAATTTAATGGTACCGAGTTTAAGAGATGGCAGCAGAAGATGCTGTTCTATCTTACAACTCTTAATTTGGCCCGGTTTCTCCATGAAGAGGCTCCAGCACTTAAAGAGGGTGAAAGTGATCGGCAAGTTGTTGCCGCAGTAGATGCTTGGAAACATTCAGATTTCCTGTGCAGAAACTACATCCTCAATGGCCTTGACAACATGCTGTATAATGTATACAGTCCTCTGAAGTCAGCAAAAGAATTGTGGGATTCTTTGGAGAAGAAATACAAGACAGAGGATGCCGGCACAAAGAAATTTGTCGTCGGTAAATTTCTGGACTTCGTTATGGTTGACTCCCAAACGGTAATATCTCAAGTTCAAAGTTTTCAGATAATTTTGCATGATATTCATTCAGAAGGTATGATTCTTAGCGAATCTTTTCAAGTCGCTGCTTTGGTGGAAAAGTTACCACCGGCTTGGAAAGATTTTAAAAATTATTTAAAACATAAACGCAAAGAGATGACTATGGATGAACTTATAGTAAGACTGAGAATTGAGGAAGATAACCGTAAGGCTGAAAAGAGAAATGGGAAAAATCCCATTGAGTCCAAGGCTAATGTGGTTGAACAAGTTCATAAACCACATAATAAAAAGAGGAAGTTTACTGGAGATGGTCCTAAACAAAGCGACAGCAACAAGAAGTTCAAAGGGAAATGCTATAACTGTGGCAAGACTGGACATCGAGCTTCTGACTGCCGCCGCCCTAAGAAGGTTCATGGAAGTACAAGTAAGAAGACCACCAATCAAGCCAATGTAACAGAATTGGATTACATCTCTGATGGAGTGAATGACATCAACCTCTCTGCTGTGGTGTCTGAGGTTAACTTGGTTGGAAATCCCAAAGAGTGGTGGGTTGACACTGGAGCAACTCGTCACATATGTGCGGACAAGAAGATGTTCACTACCTACAATGAGGCTGCAAATGGTGAGCAACTTTTTATGGGAAATTCTTCTACTTCTACTGTGGCTGGACAAGGAAAAGTTATCTTGAAGATGACATCAGGGAAAGAACTGACCCTCAACAACGTACTGCATGTACCTGACATCCGGAAGAATTTAGTTTCTGGTTCTTTGTTAAGTAAAAATGGTTATAGGCTTGTCTTTGAGTCTGATAAATTTGTATTAACAAAGAGTGGTATGTATGTTGGTAAGGGTTACATGAGTGATGGTCTCTTTAAACTTAATGTAATGACAGTTGTACCAAAAGTTGCTATGAATGAGAATAACACATCTTTTGTTTATATTCTTGAGTCAAATTTATGGCATGGTAGATTAGGACATGTGAATTTTGATGCTTTGCGTAGATTAATTGGTTTGGATTATATACCAAAGTTTGAAATTAATCCTAATCATAAATGTGAAGTTTGTGTAGAAGCAAAACTAACTAAGGCTCCATTTAAATCAGTTGAAAGAAAAACTGAACCTCTAGAATTAATTCATACTGATGTATGTGATCTAAAATTTATTCAAACTAGAGGAGGCAAAAAGTATTTCATAACATTTATCGATGATTGCACAAGGTATTGTTATGTTTATTTACTGAGAAGTAAAGATGAAGCCTTAGAAATGTTTAAACTCTACAGAACAGAAGTTGAAAATCAACTTGGTAAAACCATTAAAATGGTTAGAAGTGATAGGGGTGGTGAATATGATGCACCATTAAATGAATTTTGTGCACAATATGGCATTGTTCATCAAACTACAGCCCCTTATTCTCCACAGCAAAATGGAATTGCTGAAAGGAAGAATAGAACCCTAAAAGAAATGATGAATGCCATGTTACTAAGTTCAGGCTTACCACAGAACTTGTGGGGGGAAGCAATATTGTCTGCTAATTATGTTCTTAATAGAATACCCCACAAGAAAACCAAAAGCATTCCTTATGAATTATGGAAAGGTCGACCACCTTCCTACAAATACTTGAAAGTGTGGGGGTGTTTGGCAAAAGTTGAAGTTCCTGTTCCTAAAAAGACTAAGATTGGACCAAAAACAGTAGATTGTGTGTTTATTGGTTATGCTCAGAATAGTAGTGCATATCGGTTTCTGACTTATAAATCAGAAATACCTGATATAAATGTGAACACTATTATAGAGTCAAGGAATGCTGTGTTTTTTGAACATGTCTTTCCTTACAAGAAAGGACAGGAATTAAGTTCACAGAAAAGAACTTATGATTGTACACAAAGTCAAGAGACTAAGGACAATCAAACACAAGAGACTAGTAATGGTCTCAACCAACAGGATTTAAATGATGATGAACTAAGAAGAAGTAAAAGAGCAAGAACATCAAAATCCTTTGGTCCAGATTTTCTGACATACTTGTTAGAAAATGAACCTCAAAGCTTTATGGCAGCAATGACAGGTCCTGAAGCACCTTTGTGGAAAGAGGCTGTTAATAATGAAATTGAATCCATTATGCAAAATCATACTTGGGAATTGGTGGATCTTCCACCAGGTTCTAAACCTCTTGGATATAAATGGATATTCAAGAGAAAAATGAAAGCAGATGGTTCAATTGACAAGTATAAAGCAAGACTTGTAGTTAAAGGTTACAGACAAAAGGAAGGTCTGGACTATTTTGACACATATTCCCCTGTGACAAGAATAACATCCATTCGCATGCTTATTTCTATAGCAGCGTTGTTTAAATTAGAAATACATCAAATGGATGTTAAGACAGCTTTCTTAAACGGTGATCTAAATGAAGAGATCTATATGGAACAACCCGAAGGGTTTGTTGTATCAGGACAAGAAAAGAAAGTTTGTCGACTTGTAAAATCCCTTTATGGATTAAAACAAGCACCTAAGCAATGGCATGAAAAATTTGATCATGCAATGCTTACTAATGGGTTTAAGATAAACGAATGTGACAAATGTGTCTATGTTAAAAACACTGACCAAGGCTATGTCATAGTTTGTCTTTATGTGGATGACATGCTTATCATTGGAAGCAGTCAAAACATGATCAAATCAACTAAGCAAATGCTTAACAAAAGATTTGATATGAAAGATATGGGGGTCGCAGATGTTATATTAGGAATGAAAATAACTAAAACATCTGACGGATATGCATTATCTCAATCTCATTATATTGAGAAAATTCTTGATAAATTTATCAAGGATGATTTGAATTTAGCTAGAACACCTGTAGACATCAGTCTTTATTTATCGAAAAATAAAGGTGATGCAGTGTCTCAGTTAAAATACTCCCAAATCATTGGAAGCCTAATGTACCTAATGAATTGTACTCGTCCTGATATAGCTTATGCTATCAGTAAATTGAGTAGGTACACTAGTAACCCTGGAAAAGACCATTGGAAAGCGATCATTCGAGTTCTTAGATATCTAAGATTCACTCGTGATCATGGTTTGAACTTTACTCGATATCCAGCAGTACTCGAAGGTTATTGTGATGCCAATTGGATATCGGATACTAAAGATTCAAAATCCACTAGTGGATATGTCTTTACTCTAGGAGGCGCTGCTGTTTCTTGGAAGTCCACGAAACAAACTTGCATCGCACGATCCACAATGGAATCTGAGTTCATTGCTTTAGACAAAGCAGGTGAAGAAGCAGAATGGCTTCGTCACTTCTTAGAAGATATTCCAATGTGGCCAAAACCTGTGCCAGCTATTTGCATTCATTGTGATAGTCAATCTGCAATAGGTAGGGCACAGAATCATATGTATAACGGTAAGTCACGACATATTCGTCGTCGACATAATACCGTAAGGCAATTGTTGTCAAACGGAATAATCTCAATAGATTATATAAAATCTAAAGAGAATATTGCGGATCCGTTAACAAAAGGTTTGACAAAAGAGCTAGTGTATAGTTCATCGAAGGGGATGGGATTAAAGCCTATTACATAAGAGTCGTCATAATGGTAACCCTACTTATATGACTGGAGATCCCAAGAACTAAGTTCAAAGGGACAACTAAGTTATGTATGGCTCGCCAGAAATCACCAAGGGATTCAAATTCCCTACCCATTCCTATGGTGAGAGTGATATCTGCAACATATGTTGTATGCAGGGGCATAAGGATAAGCTTTGCTTTTAATGATTACTTATATCTTGATTAAGGCATAAAATCAAGATGAGTATAAGGAGATACTCACAATAAGAATCACCTATATAAGTGTTGAACTGGGGCCGGTTCTATGAGAATGAAAGAGGCTACATTCTCTAGAAACACTTATGAAAACCAGGTGCGTTCAAGGCCAAAATGAACACAGCAGTGAGAACCACGATGTGTTAGAAAATATTTTGTGTGAAATCTATTGTCTTGGCTTACACAAACGGCTGAACAATTCAAGGCATCGCGTCCATTGGTTAGCCAGTAAGTCCGATAGGTTATCACTAGGGAAGGTTCAAGGCCGAAAACTACCTATCCTGATGCAAGATATTTTCGACTTATACTCTTTCGATAAATCTGCATTTTGTTGCATTTCCGTTGTCATCAAATTCCATTCATGTGGGGGATTGTTGGAAATGGTTATAAATTCTGGGTAAAACCAGAATTTTATCCTAAGTTTGGTCTAATTTTTAGGTGGGCCCCGTGCGTCGTTTTACACGGGTCAAAGTGGTAACGCGTTCTATGCCACGTTGTGATTCACGTGGTATATTTGGTTGCTTAAAACCATTACCGAGTGAATAGGAAATTGAAGCCAAAGTGTGCTCCATGGAAATGGAGTTTTGGTGAAAATTCCTTATTGCTTGAATAAGGCTTGTCCCACATTGATTTGGTGGGAGGTTTTGAAAGGGTTTATAAGGCTTGGGTTTGGTACTTGGGGTGTGCCCCAAAGGGTACCCAAGTGTTTTAGAGGGAGAGGTTATGGGCAAAATGGGCTAGACCCATTGGACTCAAAAATCACCACACGCGCGCGCGCCGCCGCCGCCGTCCGGTCGGGCGGGCTGGGCTTGGGCGCGGGTGTGTGGTTGGGTTGGGCTTGTTCGGCCCAATACTAATCTTTTTGGGCCAAAAACATTTGAATTTAATCCAGAATTCAAATTAAACTGGGTTTGGAATTTCTGTTCATCCAAACAAGGCCCTTCCCGTTTTCAAACAGAATTAAACTGGTTTGGCATTTTGGTTCATCCAAACAGGGCCCTTCCCGTTTTTATCTGTTTGAATAGTTAACCAACAGATTCAAATCTGTTGAAATTCAAACCCAACAGGTTTCATACCTGTTCAATTCAAATCCTACAGCCACCTTAACATCTATAAATAGACCAGCCTCCCATTTGGATTATAACACCAATTTTCGTATTCCATCTCTGCCTTAAATCTCTGCCATATTGCTGCATTTTATTTCTGAAAGAAAGAGTGTAAACACTTAGTGTGTTCGACGAACAATTAAATTGTAGTGCTGCATTTAATTGTTGATAAGATCATTTCATCCTGGGAGATAGACGTCCAAGTTCTGAAAGCACCGTGGAGAGGACGAATCTGTCTTAAGGACACAGTGTTAAACACTGGACTTGATCAGAAAGTTATTCGAAGAATTTAACCAAGTAAGTTGATTAAATTATATTCTGTTTTTATTTGTTTATTTAATCAGATTATCATTTTGTTTTTGTAACAAAATAAAATCTGGTTTTTATTTATTTATTTTTATTTTGAGTTTGATTTTTGTAATCAAACATATTCTCTCCTTTTCTTTATTTCTTTGAATTCTAATTGTTGTTTTGTACACAATAGAATTAAATTCTAATTGTTGTTTTGTACACAATAGAATTAAATCGTTTAAATATAGTGAAGATTGTCCAACAAAAGTACACCAATCCGCTACAGATAAGCCACTGTTTTAACCCTCTCCTTCCAAGCTAACCACCCAAAGAATTGTGATTTAGGGAGAGATAAATTATTCCAGATCATAGAGGAAATAATAGAAATAGCGTGACATTCATTCCTGTTGTACAAAGATGTAACACTAAACTCACCAAAGGAGGAAGCTAACCATCTTAAATAATCATCACGATCCACCCTTGTTGGCAAAAAACCATTAAGCATATTGATAAGCCTTCCTTCCTCAGCCACCTCCCATGCTCTAAGCGGCCTTCTAAACGCCAACACCCAATTTTCAGAATCACCTTTCTTTGCTATCATCATCCCAAGAGTGTTATCCTTCTTTACCGATAACAAAAACAACCTTGGGAACAGTTATTTAAGACTTTTCTCACTAGCCCGAATGTCATTCCAAAAACTAATTCTACACCCATTACCAACAACAATTTTGATTTTGGTACAGTTATAAAGAACATACTTAAAATATATTTAAAAAAAATAATAGTTGTGATTTTTTATGATTTTGTGATAAAAATTGTGATTTTTGTTATGTAATATTTGTGGGCAAATAGATGACAAACACATAGGTCTTGTTTGGTTTGACTTTGGGAGATAAGTTTTCAAAAATTATTTTGGGAAGAGAGTTTAGAAATTTTTGTAGTTTGTTAGATCGTATATTTTGAAAATAGTTTTGGAGTTTGAGAGTTTAGAATGATTTGATATTTTGTTGTAATTGAGTAAATGTATGTGAGAGAAAAAGTTATTGAAAAGGAGAGAGGAGAGAGAAAAAGTGATTGATTAATGTGTAGGAGAGAGAAAGTGGTTTTTGAAATTTTTTGAGAAAAATTACAAACCAAACAAATTTTCCAAAAATTTTCTCCAAAATCTTTTTCCCAAAGCCAAACAAAACAAGGCCATAATGTACCAACATAATTTTTATTGATTAAAATAGTAAGATCTATTAATCTTTTATAGATTTTTTAGAGACAAGTAGACAAATATCATGCTACGAATGATGTGGTGCATTATTTTAAGACTACCAAATAACCTCTCCATCACTACTAGTTCCATTGAACTGACAACTAGGCTCCAATCCAAACAATCCACCTAAATCATTTTAGAATAAAAACAAACTCCGAATTTGACACAGTCAGCCCTGATAGCAAGCTGACAAAGTGGTAGCTTTATATCTCAAGATTTGGGCTTTAAAATAGGGCCACCGCATCTAAAAATAATTATTATATGATGACTAAACACAATTATTTTATTTTATTTTTTAATTTATCAAACTCCACCTAAATCTAGCTCTCAACACCAAACTAAAAGATAAAACATTTTTATTAGTGGAGGATCTCCAATTATTTTCATTTTAACCTACTAAAACCTAAATAAGTCTAATGTTTAATACCAAACCCAAAAACAAAATTGTTTTGATTAATAGAGAACTCTAAATAATTGTTTTACTTTACCAAACTTCGCCCTAGCCAATTCACGATTTTGAGTTTAAACTTTCTTATGTTTTAATATTCTCTTTAGGCTGTGTTTGAAATATTGATTTGTGTAGAAATTTGAAAAGGAAAAGGGAAAGGGAAATATAACTAAAATGTGAATCAAACATAATTACATTTCACATATCTTTTTCCTTTCTCATTCCAAATCCGTACCTAAATCCATGTTCTAAACACAACCTTAAATGCCTTTAAATTTTGTATCATTCCAGTCTACTTTACTATTTGTTAACTTAACTTGAAAATTGAAATATTTAAAATTTGAATTGATTATTACTTGTTGGATTATGGATTGGATTATTTATTTAATCATATTTTCCATACAATATTTATCTATTGATAAAAAAAAAATGAAAAAAAATAGTAGAATAAATAATTCAATCTCAAGGCAGAATTCTTGATTTAATTTTTTTGGTAAATAGTTCTTGGTTTAATTTTGTAACTAAAATGTGAGAGTAATAATGTTTAAGAAATATTGTGGTGCAATTGGTTCACTTTTAAGTAGATATGCTCGCGGATTGGGTTGGGTAACCTTTTATTTACTTTTCATCCAAACTTAAAAAGTTTGGGAAAAATCAATCCACATTCGTCTACTTAGTTAGTGGATGTGGATTGAACGGTCCGTACGAATTGACGGATGGACGCAGATCAGTGATAAGGATATTGAAGCAACTCCTACTGCAGCAGATCATCCAACAGCAATAATAGTTGTAGCTCATTCAGCTGCAAGTTTAGCTGCAGCTCATACAGCTTCCTCAGTACCAGATCATGGCTTAGCTTCAGCTCAAGGCTCATTGACAGTTACACCTTCCAACTGACTTCCGTATCACATGGTGATTAGTTAGAAGTAGTTATGATTTGTTAAGGCAATTAGGTACCTCTTGTATAAATACACTTTGTATCTTTGATATTTGTAATGAGAATTGAGTTCAAGCTTTTCATCATGGTATCAGAGCATCTCTGAAGCTCTCACAAGCATAACTTTGGCCTATCCATGGCTTCTTCTGATTCATCTCTATCTTCTTCTTTACCTCCTAATCTCAATCTGTTGATATCTAATCTCAGTTCATTCATTACAGTTAAACTTGATTCTGCGAATTTTCTTATATGGCGCATTCAGATTCAAAATATATTGTGTGCTACTGAGTTATTAGATTTTGCAACTGGATCAATTCCTTGTCCACCATTGCAAATCAAAGATTCAAGTGGTGTTGAAGTTCTAAATCCAGATCAAGCACAGTGGAACAAAATCGATGCTTATCTGCTAAGGTGTATAACAGCTACACTCACACTTGTAATTTTTTCTTCTGTAATTCATTTGCAACATAGCTATAAGGTCTAGAATGCTCTTTGTAAACAATTCACAGTGTTATCTAGATCTCAAATTCATCAAATGAAGAATCGCTTGACTTATTTGACAAAAGACTCACTATCAATGGATGAGTATTTGACTCAGATAAAAGAACTTTCTGATCAATTAACTCTAGCTTTCTCTCCTATTGATGAAGAAGATCTGGTACTTCTCATTCTAAATGGATTACCAGATGAGTTTGATGCTCTTAAAACCACTATTCGAGCACATGTTGAGCCTATTTCTATGGCAGAGTTAACATCTCTATTGAGTTCTGAATCAATTCACATTGAAGCTAAACAGAGAAAGTCACAATCTCATGAGCCTTCAGTTGCTTATGTTGCCCAGCGAGGTTCATCTAGTACTACTTCTAGAGGAGGACACTCATCATTTCAAGGTTCCAGAGGTGGTTTTAGAGGTGGTTTTTGTGGTGGCAGTGGCAGATCTAATTCTTGTGGTAGAGGTCATCATTACACCTCCAACTTAATTTGCCAAATTTGTGGTAAAAGCAGTCACACTGTGATAGACAGCTGGAATAGACTGGATGCAAACTTTCATCCATCCTCTTCCTCCAATTTTTCTTCTCCATCTTCTCCAGCATTCATTTCGTCAGGCTATCCTTCTCCTCGAGCTTTTGTGGCTTCTACTCCGTCCACTCTCCCTACTGAATCTTCTCCTTGGTACCTTGATTCAGCTGCTTCTGATCATATTACTCATGATCTCTTTAATCTCAACATGTATCAGGCTTATCAAGGACCTGATTAGATCACTGTAGGCAATGGTAATTCTCTTCCTATTCATCATACAGGTAAAGGCCTCTTACTTACTCCTCATTTTTCCTTTAAGCTTAACAAATTTTTGCATGCCCCTATCTCTTCTAATCTTCTTTATGTGCATCAACTCACCAAGGACAATAATTGCTCTATTACATTTGATCAGTCTTCCTTTGTGATTCAGGACAAACACTTAAAGGCTGTTAGGTCCCTTTATTGTCAAATCCGCGTACAAACTTTATGTTACAAAAGTTGTAATTTTTTCTTGTGTTTTTGTCTTTCCCGCTCGAGCGGGGTCATTGGCGTTCGAGCGGAATATGAGGTCTCTCAGTATTTGGTTAGGTCTATAAAAATACTGGAGTGTGTGATTTCGCGCTTGAGCGGGTTCTCAAGCGCTCGAGCGGATCTCTGTTTTGTCACACGCATATTTTGCTGAAGCCGCTCGAGCGGAATGATTGGTGCTCGAGCGGAGATCGCGGACTCAGTTGCCTATTTATATCTATTTAGGATGTTTTTAGGATTTAACTTTCCTTAGATCTTATTCAAGAGTCCTAGGGTTTTGTTTGAAGTTTTCTTCTGAGTTTTTTGAGAGTTTTTCCTTGATGTTTTGAGAGAGTTCCTCACTCATGATCTAAGATTCATACATCAAGGAGTTTGTTACTTTATAATTCAAGAGAGTTCTCTTCGGTGGATTCCGAAGATTCAAACGTAGAGTTTCAAAAGGCGTTTGATTCTGTACGTAGTCATTAATTCGACAAGCGAAGTTGTGGATTCAACTTCAGGTGGATCAGTTCCGAGACGAAGGCTTGGTGAATGAGTTACAAAAGATTCGAAGGCAAATTGACTGAGTTGGGTAATTTGTGTATTATCTTTGTAATCTTTCTTTCTTCAGTAGTGGATTGATTAGTGGCGTTTCACCCGTGGTTTTTGATTACAATTGAAGGTTCTTCAATTGTGGTTTTTCCACGTAAAAATCGTTTGTGTCGATTTATTGTTTATTCCGAAAAATAAAACAATCTAAATCACTTTCATAAGTGCTTGTTGATTTAGATTGTGTGTTTTGGATTATTGGGATTTGGAATATTTTTAATCTTGATCTAATCACGAATCACTTAGGATTTTCAATTGGTATAGAGCATGTCACTCTTTGTTTTTTTTATCAAAACTATAGGAGTGTGATTTTGTGTGACTAGTATTATGGATTCTATTCGTGAAGGTAACTCGACTCATAGACCTCCTTTACTCGACGGTACAAACTATTCTTATTGGAAAGCTCGTATGAGAGCGTTTTTAAAATCCATCGATGAGAAAGTTTGGCACTGCGTAATCTATGGGTGGAGTGAACCTATTGTCACCATTGATGGTGTTGATATTCCTAAACCCCTTGATAAATGGGACACAACTGATTACCAAAACTCGAGTTGGAACAGTAAGGCTCTCAATTCCTTGTTTTGCTCCATCACACCTGAAGAGTTTCGTCGAATCTGCACGTGTGAGGTTGCAAAAGAGGCTTGGGACATTCTTGAAACGATTCACGAAGGTAGTACTTCTGTCAAAAGGTCGAAACTTCAACGTCTCACCTCCACCTTTGAAACCCTTTTTATGCGGGATGATGAGACGTTTGATGATTTCTATGCAAAACTTAGTGATATCGTTAATTCCTGTTTCACATTCGGTGAAAAAATCCCAGAAGCTAAAGTGGTTGGAAAAATTTTGAGGTCTTGACCCGAGAGGTTCCAATCAAAAGTGACAGCCATTGAGGAGGCTCAGAATGTTGATACCCTCAAGCTTAATCAATTGGTTGGAAACTTGCAGACTTATGAAGCCCACCAGATTTCAAAGAAAAAGCAAAAAGATATTGTGGCTTTCACTAGTGCTCATGAGACTGCAAAAACTCCGGAGACTGAATTTGATTTAGAGTCTGAGATGATGGCTATGTTTACTAAATAGTTTAAAAAAATTTTGAAGAAAAAGAAGCCTAGTTTCAGAGACCCTATTTCAAAAGACAAGAGTAATGAAAAACCCAAAACTTTTCCCCCAAAATTTGCTCCAAAAACTGAAAAGAAGATTGTAAAAGGGCAAGGGGTCAAGTGCTATGAATGTCAAGGGTTTGGCCATATTGCCCTTGAATGTCCATTGAAAAAGAATCGAAAGAAAGTTTACACTGTGACTTGGGATGATGAAAGCGGGTCGGAGCAAGAACTCGAAGAACCTGAATCCGGCGAAGACGGGGATAGTGCTTTCATGGCATTTTGGTCTAGTTTTACTCAACCTCTTCCAAAGCCATCGGAATTAGCTCGTGGTCAGAACCTGAATCATGCTCCCACCTTTGATGGGACCAACTACCTGTATTGGAAAATCAGAATGAGGGCTTTTCTGAAAGCTTTTGAACCAGAAAGTTGGCAAGCCATTGAAGAAGATACAGAAAGTGCAAACAATCCGGGCAATCAGAGAGCCCTGATTACTATTCGTGGAGCAATTTCCTATGAAGAACAGCAACGAGTTGTTCATTGCATAAAGGCTAAAGATGCATGGGAAATTCTGAGCCAATTTCATGAAAGAGGAGATTCACCTTCACCACCATCCAGCAACTTCCCTACCTTGGTTGCTAGATTGGATGAGGTCAATGAGAATGAAGAGCAAAAAAAGGATGATGAAACATCTGAAGACAATGATAAGATCAATGACGATGAACTACAACAAGCTTACGAAAAGCTGTACGAGGAATCTCTAAATTTGTCCAAAATCAACGACAAACTCTCTGTCAAGCTCAAAACATGTGAGAGTGAGAATGTCAGGCTAAAAGGAGAACTTGTAGCAGCAAAACAGAATGTCATCAAGATCTCAAGTGACAAGCAAGACTTATGTGGAAAACTTCTATCCTGTGAAATTGAAAGGAATGAACTTCTGAAAGTGTATTCCACATATGAAGAAAAGCTTGAAAGCTTTGAGATGTCACAAGCTGCATTGGAAGAGATAGTCTGTCAGAAAGATGAAGAACTTCGTATTGCTAGAGCAACAATCTCCATGTGGAACAAAGGTTCCAAATCTCTAGAAGACATCCTCGGGTCTCAACAAATGGGGTGTGACAAAAGTGGGCTAGGTTATGGTGCAACAGCTCACAAGGGACAGGCCTCTACCTCACATAACCTGAAGACTCAAGCAAAGGGAAAGTTGAAGGTAGACCAGGATGATTCCTCTCTTCATCTACCGAAAGTGGGTAAGATCAACAAAAGGGAGATAAAACCTGTTTTTATTTGTCATCATTGTGGTAGGTATGGCCACATTCATCCTTATTGCTATGAATTGTTTGGTAAGGTGTCTCAAAATGGTAGAAATTCGAATACTTTTTGGGTTAGGAGACAGCCTTACATGTCTAGGCGGAATACCAAGATTCATGAGGGTGTTCTCAATGCCAAGACATTGACCAAGACCAAAAAGATTTGGGTGAGGAAAGATGATTTGACTTGTTTAGTTGTTCACACTACCCTAAAAGCATGTGACTCACACATGTGGTATCTTGATAGTGGCTGCTCTCGTCACATGTCCGGTAACAAATCCTACTTCACCTCTCTTGAAAAATATGAAGGAGGAATTGTTACCTTTGGAGATGGCGGCACTTCTAGAGTCATTGGTAAGGGCTCTATAAGTGTTGATGGTCTTCCCAAATTGGATAATGCTCTACTTGTTGATGGTCTTAAAGCAAATCTTTTGAGCATTAGTCAAATGTGTGATTCCCATCATGAAGTATTGTTTTCTAAAAATAAATGTGAAATTTTGGATAAAAAGGAAAATACTGTCTTATATGGGGTTCGCACATTTGATAACTGTTACGGGATTGTTACTACTAATGATCTCACTTGTCACTTTGCCATCATAAGTAACATTGATTTGTGGCATCAAAGATTAGGTCACATGAATTTCAATGACCTAACTAAGATAGCCAACAAAGAGCTTGTGAGAGGAGTTCCTAAACTGGGTAAGAATCTGAACCATGTGTGTGGACCATGTCAACTTGGAAAGCAAACTCGTGCCCCTCATAAAAAGGTGAACAGCTTTACAACCAAACATTCTCTTGAATTGGTTCACATGGATTTAATGGGTCCTACTCGCACTGAAAGCATTAGAGGTAAAAGATATATTTTTTTAACTGTTGATGATTTTACTCGATTTTCGTGGGTAAATTTTTTAAGGGAAAAATCTGATACGTTTGATGCTTTCCAGGCTTTAGTCCTTAAAATCCAAAATGAACAGGCTGTTTCCATTGGGCGTATCATAAGAATCCGAACTAATCATGGTCGTGAATTTGAAAATAGTTCGTTCTCGGATTTTTGTGATATGCATGAAATTAAGCATGAATTTTCTGCACCTATTACTCCACAACAAAATGGAGTGGTTGAGAGGAAGAACAGAGTTGTTCAAGAAATGGCTAGGGTCATGCTCCTTAGTAAGAGTCTTCCTCCAAAGTCTTGGGCCAAAACCCTAAATACTGCTGTTTATGTCATAAATCGCGTGTATTTAAGGCGCGGCACTTTACAAACTCCATATGAATTGTGGAAGGGTTTGAAACCTAATGTAAAATGCTACAAAACTTTTGGGAGTAAGTGTTACATCTTCAAAGATAGAGAGCCCTTGGGAAAATTTGACTCCCGAAGTGATGAAGGTATTTTTCTAGGGTATTCAACCAACAGTAGGGCTTTTCGAGTCTATAACCTGCGAACTTCATCTTTAATGGAATCTATCAATGTGGTTATAGATGACACAGGTGCACCTACTCCAGCAACAAATGAGGATGACAATGGTGAGTCTCCAATCTTGGATACTGAACTACAAAATCAAGGAGAAGCTGCGGTCCAATCATAAGAAATTGTTACAGCACCATCCTCACAGGTAAGTTCAAGTCCAAAGAGTGCTCAAAGGGACATCACTCCTGTTACTTCTATCACCGCAAGTCCTAAGCTTAAACCATCAGCAAGGGTGAAACTAAATCATCTTGCTCAACAGGTGATTGGAAGTATCTCGGATCAAATGAAAACCCGAAGACAGATTCGGGATGAGGTATAACATATGTGTTATGTTTCATTAATTGAACCTAAGAATTTTAAAGAGGCCTTGCTAGATGATAGTTGGGTCAATGCTATGCATGAAGAATTAGGTCAATTTGAACGTAACAAAGTTTGGATCTAGTTCCCTGACCTAGAGACATGAATGTGATAGGTACCAAGTAGATCTTTAAAAATAAATCCGATGAGAATGGTACTGTTGTTAGGAATAAAGCTAGGTTGGTTGCTCAAGGCTACACACAAGTAGAGGGTGTTGACTATCATGAGCCGTTTGCCCCAGTTGCACGTCTCAAATCTATTCGTATTTTGCTTGGTGTTGCATGTTTTCTTGGCTTTAAATTGTTTCAAATGGATGTGAAAAGTGCCTTTTTGAATGGGTACTTGAAAGAAGAGGCATATGTTGAGCAACCAAAAGGGTTTGAGGACCCTAAATGTCCTAATCACGTCTACAAGTTAGACAAGGCTTTGTATGGGTTGAAACAAGCCCCTCGGGCTTGGTATGATAGACTTACTACCTTTCTTCTTGATAATGATTTTCAAAGGGGTAGTGTTGATAAGACTTTATTTGTGAAACATACTAAGTCTCATATTCTTGTTGCTCAGATATATGTTGATGATATTGTGTTTGGTTCCACTGCTGATCATCTTGTGAAATATTTTTCGGATTGCATGACACATGAGTTTGAGATGAGCATGATGGGAGAGTTGTCTTATTTCTTGGGTCTTCAAATTAAACAATCTTCTTCGGGTATGTTTGTTTCTCAGTCTAAGTATGCTAAAAATCTTGTGTCAAAGTTTGGTCTTGAGTCTGCCAAACATGCATGCACTCCCATGAGCACCAGTCTTCACCTCTCCAAAGATTCCTCTGGTATTGATGTTGATCCTACCCTTTACAGGAGTATGATAGGGAGTCTTTTGTATCTGACAGCCAGTCATCCTGAGATTTCTTTTAGTGTCGGTGTTTGTGCCCGTTACCAAGCCAGTCTTAAAGAGTCTCACCTTCTTGCGGTCAAACGCATCATCAAATATGTTAATGGGACCTTGGGGTATGGGGTTTGGTTTTCCACTGATACTACAGCTGAAATTACTGGTTTTTCTGATGCCGACTGGGCAGGGTGTTCTGATGATAGGAAAAATACATCCCGGGGGTGTTTTTACCTTGGGAATAATCTGGTTTCCTGGCATAGTAAAAAGCAAAATGCCATCTCTCTTTCGACTGCTGAGGCTGAGTACATTGTTGCAGGGAGTTGTTGTGCACAAATGTTGTGGATGAAGCAAATGCTTCATGATTATGGGATAGAACGAAACATTCTCACTCTTTTTTGTGATAACACAAGTGCCATAAACATTTCAAAAAATCCTGTCCAACACTCTCGCACCAAAAACATATTGACATTCGTCATCATTTTATTTGAGAGTTAGTGGAAGAAGGCCTTGTTGTTCTTGAACATATACCTACTGAGCATCAAAAAGCTGATATTTTTACAAAACCCCTTGATCTTCTTCGGTTTGAGTTCCTTAGAAAGACCTTGGATGCCATGCTCGATCACTAGAGTGGTAAGTGTTTTGCCTTATATGTGCTTGGATGCCATAATCTCATTATCATTGATATCTGTTTTTCTTGCATCCAACTTTTTATGTACACTACTCATGCTGCTTACAAGATCTCATTGTTCATTGTTCATAGCTCATTTTGAATGCCCATGCTCATTAACCTCATGATCTCATTCTGTACACATCCTTGAGATAAATTGCTGCAGGGGTTTCCGCACAAGTGATCAAAGTTCTCTATGGACCACTAACAGTGTTTCTTGTACTTTTATAGTGGAATTGACTGATACTAGTATATCATGGGTGATGTTGAGTCTCTTAACCATCTACTATCTGTTTTCACTTCCACGGTTTCTCCTTCAGTTCCTTGAAGTCCGGGCATTAGGAAAAGGCTACCTCAGAGGCACTAACCAGGCCATCCTTTATGATTTCATTCTTCTCTGGTTTGGTTTCCATACTCTTGAGCGTGAATGCCACCAGTGAGTGCCCACAAGAAAGAAAAAGTCAAAAAAAAAAAAAAAGGACTCATTGATTGAGGGGGAGCCTCCGCATTTACTCAACAAATACCCCGTGACTCCTAGTGGTTTGACTTTTCTCTGTGATGTTCAGTTACTCTTGCCGGAGGTCCAGCCATCCGATCACTACGAGGATTAACTCTAGCTCAGTGGACTCTCATGGATTGCACACACACACTTATTTTGTGAGCTCTCATGTTGGATTTTGAGTTGTACATTCTCATGTAGTTTATGATCACTGATTATATTTTATCTGCTTTGCTCATGATTTCCAGTGTCATTATTTTTTAAACATTGCAAGTTTACAGAATTCATGAATTGCGGATTATTTCATCTTAGTATTCTTTTTGGCCAAATGTGATCATCTACTTTTGTTCCAGGTCTCTCTTCTAGATATTGCGTATCTTGTTTTTATTTTATTTTAAAAAAAAAAATTTGTTTTTTCCCCCGCTCGAGCGGATATTCCCACGCTCGAGCATGATTTTGGGCCTTGTAGTAGTTTGCTCTTAGCTTTACAGTTCTGAGAGGGGTGAATTTGCGCTCGAGCGTCCTTGTTAGAGCTCGAGCAGGTCTCTGCGTGTTTTGACTCACGCTCGAGCGTTAAACTTTACGCTCGAGCGGACCTAGTTTGTATAAAACTCCCTCCTCTGACTCTTCAGGTCATTGTTTTTCTCTCTTTTCCAATCTCTCTCCTTAGGGTTTGAATCGTGGTCTTTGTGGGTTGGATTTCGTCTTCCTTCTTCTTCTTCTTCGCCGATTCCACCTTGGTAAGTGTTTTTTCCTCACCTCCTCTGTTTTTTTTTTGTAATTTCGGCTCTTATGGGGGTTGTATTTCGGGTTTTTGGGTGTTCTGTGTCTAGTTGTTTATTCCCTTATCTCACACACTTTCACTGAGTCGTGATGGTTTTTTCATGGTGGATTTTATATTTTTTTTTATGTGTTTTGTTGTGTCATTAGATCTAGGGTTTATCATTGTTCTTTCTGTCTTCATGCTTTTGTTGGGTTTGGGTTCGAATGTGCTAGACTGTGGGTATCTACAAGTATTGCTATGGTGTCTCTTTGGTTTTGTTTTGCAAGGGTTTGGTTTCTCATCAGTGATCACTAGTGTTATTTGTTCTCCTACTTGGTGTTTGACATTGCTATTATGCCCTACAGTCTGAACTCTACATTAGTCATTGTGTATGTGAGTTGCATCACATTGTAAGTGTCATATTTGTTTTCATTATTCTCAATCTCATTGTTACTAATATTACTAATGTTTGCTTTGTTCTCTGTTCGGTTTGGTTTTTTTGGAATTGTTGGGTTTTTGGGTTTTAGTTGTGTCTCACATCATCATGTCTGCCTCTAAGCGCCGAAAGGCCACAGTGTCTCGTCCTGCTTTTAATACTGATAGGTTTCAGACTGCTAAACAAGCCAAATTGTTCCATAAATCTTTTGAGACTCAAACTGTTCACCTAGAACGGAATGTCCAGCCTAACACTTTCGAGTCCATTCACATCCGTCCATTGTTTGACCCCCTTGGTGGTGACTTGGTGTTGTCTTTTTCTGGACGTCAAAATCTCGACTGGGTTCGCGAATTTTACTGCAATATTGAGCAAATTAATGACATTAAGCCTTTATTCACTACTTGGGTTCGGTCAAAATCCATTTCTGTCACACCTGATCTCATTCGCAGGCTTCTTAAGTTTGATCACGTGCTCCCGGACCACTATCCTTTTCCAGTTCCAGGCCGTCCTACCTGTGATTTTAATCATGTGGCTGAGGTGTTATGTGGTGCTCCCCATACTTGGCCTACGGGTGCATTGATTAAACAGTTTGAACTTCTTCCGGAGTTTAGACTGCTTAATCTTATTTTTTGTGTTAACATCCTTGTGACCACTCACTCCTCCGAAATTAATCAAGACCAAGGATTTGTTTTGTTCTGTATCGCCCGTCACATGTCTATTGATCTAGCCACACTGATTATTAAGAAGATGATAGGTGTTTCTGGGAATAAACAGTTAGGACTTCCTTATGGTTGTATGATCAACCGTCTTTTGTCTTCACTTGAGGTTCCGGTGTTTGAGGATGATGAGTTTGCCTTCCCCTCCAGACCATTCACTAAAAAGACTGTTTCCCAGAGTAGAGCTCATGTCAAGGGGGAGTCTTCTTAGGTCGGTAGGGCTGGTACTTCTGCAGGTACCGCAACTGGACTAGCTGAGGAGGCAGAATTTGATGCTGCCGCAGCTGGTGGTGAGGAGGATATTGTTCCACCTCGAGCTCTTCATGATCAGCTTCAGCATTTTGAGGAGGCTATGACCCGGCAGTTGGACTTTCTGGATGCCCGCTTTGATGCTTTTGATGGTCGCCTTGGTCAGTTGGAGCAGACTGCCTTCCAAACTACTACTCAGCTGGCGCACATCATTTCCTTACTTCAGCTTCAGCAGCCTCAGCCTCCCCCTGATACCTAATCTTTGTGTTTTCTTCCTTGATTCCCAGCCAAAAAGGGGGAGAGTTTATACATTGGTGATACATTGGACATTACATTGGTTGTACATGTTTTGTTGTTTTGATATTATGGATATTTTGATATTTGGGTACATGTCTTGTTGATCTTTTGGTTTGAACATCTGTTGGATATTTTTCTTTTATCTGTTGGACATCTGTTTTATCTGTTGGACATCTGTTGGATATTCCGGTTGTTTTTCATTATTATGGATATCTTTCTATCTTTGTATCTCTACTTATGCCATTCCACAGTTTTTGTTTTTTTTGGTGTGTTGGTTGTTATTTCACAGGTGGATGTTGGATGGATGGATTGTTCGAAGGGTAGGATTGTTTGATTACAAAGTTGTTTAGTGTTTATTCTTTTCTTGGTTATTAAAGTGTTTAGTCCGTGTGTTTAAGGAACATTGTTTAGAAAAGTTTTGTCCGGGAATTGAAAAAGGGAGAGATTGTTAGGTCCCTTTATTGTCAAATCCGCGTACAAACTTTATGTTACAAAAGTTGTAATTTTTTCCTGTGTTTTTGTCTTTCCCGCTCGAGCGGGGTCATTGGCGCTCGAGCGGAATATGAGGTCTCTCAGTATTTGGTCAGGTCTGTAAAAATACTGGAGTGTGTGATTTCGCGCTCGAGCGGGTTCTCAAGCGCTCGAATGGATCTCTGTTTTGTCACACGCATATTTTGCTGAAGCCACTTGAGCGGGATGATTGGCGCTCGAGCAGAGATCGCGGACTCAGTTGCCTATTTATATCTGTTTAGGATGTTTTTAGGATTTAACTTTTCCTAGATCTTATTCAAGAGTCCTAGGGTTTTGTTTGAAGTTTTCTTCTGAGTTTTTTGAGAGTTTTTCCTTGATGTTTTGAGAGAGTTCTTCACTCATGATCTAAGATTCATACATCAAGGAGTTTGTTACTTTATAATTCAAGAGAGTTCTCTTCGGTGGATTCCGAAGATTCAAACGTAGAGTTTCAAAAGGCGTTTGATTCTGTACGTAGTCGTTAATTTAACAAGTGAAGTTGTGGATTCAACTTCAGGTGGATCAGTTTCGAGACGAAGGCTTGGTGAAAGAGTTACAGAAGATTCGAAGGCAAATTGACTGAGTTGGGTAATTTGTGTATTATCTTTGTAATCTTTCTTTCTTCAATAGTGGATTGATTAGTGGCGTTTCACCCGTGGTTTTTTATTACAATTGAAGGTTCTTCAATTGTGGTTTTTCCACGTAAAAATCATTTGTGTCGATTTATTGTTTATTCTGAAAAACAAACAATCTAAATCACTTTCGTAAGTGCTTGTTGATTTAGATTGTGTGTTTTGGATTATTGGGATTTGGAATATTTTTAATCTTGATCTAATCACGAATCACTTAGGATTTTCAAAGGCCATTCTGCACAAGGGCCATAATGCTCATGGCTTATATCACTTTCCACATTTGACATCATCTTCCACTACTGCTGTGCATGCTCTTCCTGCATCATCATGTCATGCTTTATTTTTTGCTACTACTAGTCCTGTATCTAAGATTACTTGGCACAAGAGATTGGGTCATCCCTCTTAAACGAAATTTACAGCTTTAAAAAAACACTTACCTGTTGCTAATAGTCACTCCAAGTCTTCTGTCTTTCCTTGTACTCATTGTTGTACAGCTAAAAGTCATAGACTTCCTTTCAAGCTTTTCAATTCTACTATAAATAAACCCTTATCTCTTATTCATAGTGATGTATGGGGGCCATTTCATTCTTCTTCTTTTGGTTACAAATTCTATGTGCTTTTCATTGATGATTTTAGCAAGTTTACTTGGCTTTATCCTCTCTATTTTAAAAGTGAAGATTTCTCCAAATTTTTGGAATTTAGAGCTTATGTTGAGACTCAATTTTCTACTAAATTGCAAGTGCTTAGGACTAATGGAGGTACTGAATTTGTTAATTCCTCTATGACTTAATGTCTAAAAGCTCAAGGCATTGTTCATCAATTATCTTGTCCATACATTTCTCTTCAGAATGGTGTTTCCGAACACAAACATAGACATATTATTGAGACCACTATTGCTTTGCTTCATCACTCTTATGTTCTCACCAAGTTTTGGTTTGATGCAGTCTCAACTGCTACTCATCTCATTAATAGACTGCCCATCACAACTCTTTCTCATAAGTCACCCTATGAACTTATTTTTCATACTTTACTTGATTACTCTTTTCGTAGAGTGTTTGGGTGCCAATGTTTCCCTTGGTTGAAACCCTATACCAAAATAAGCTCCAGCCTAGGTCTACTCTCTGTGTCTTTCTTGGTTATCACTCTTCCTATAAAGGATACAAATGTTTGGACATGGCCACAGGTAAAGTCCATCTTTCTTGATATGTGAGCTTTAATGAGGATATCTTTCATTTTTCTGCTATATCTCCTGTCTCTGCAGCCTCTTCCTTGTCCACTCTTTAGTCTTTCTTTTGGCTTGCTTCTTCTTTGCCCACTGTGTCTGCAGCTCCTGTTTCTCTACCTCAAACCTCTGTTGCACTTCCCATTCCTGCAGTTGCTACTACACCAGCTCAGCCTCCTCCATCAGCTCCTGCACCTGTTTTGACTCAACAGCTCTCTGGTGCTGTACCAGCTCAGACTATTGTTGTACCAACCCAGTCTTTTGCCTCTGTTTTGGCTCAGACCTCTACTGTCCCAGTACAGATCACTGCTGCACCTGTCCCAACACTGATCACTGCTACACTAGCTTAGTCTATTCCTGTTCAGCCTACTATTGAATTAGCACAACCTACTTTTGTTCAATCTATTTTTATTGATTTACCTTCTATTTCTTCTTCTGTAAACATTCATCCCATGGTGTAGACACCCCATTTTTTACCATCCTCAAGACTTGGACATCATCATTTGTACACTCGATGATTGTGCTTGTTTGTGTTCGTTTTGAGCACCCAAAATCCTCGGTGGAACGCCTTGTCTTTGAGCCTCTAAACCTTGCTTGTTTTGTGCTTGTTTTTGGACCAAGGGCTTGTTGCCTCTTGCCTGGAAGGGGGGGACCTATCGGCCACAACTTGTGTCTGTCGGCGACTAGTGGTGGCTGGTCTGCTACCAGTGGTGGTCGACGGCCATTTGTCTCTTTTTTTAGATATTTGTTTGCCAGCTGTGCCAACTGTTGCTCACTGAAGTGCATATTCATACACGTGTATGGTAGAATGAATTCAAGCTTCAACCTTGATTTTTTATATATAGGGGGTGCTCTCCCCCATTTGGAGGGGTTAGACATTTTAGAACAAAATTCTCTTTCTTTCTCGAGAATTCTCTCTCCCTCTTCTTATTTTGTGCCTTAAAGTCTAGTTTCTCTACACTTTTGCACATCAATCCTTAAACAAACACTCTCACCTTTGAGCTGAGATTCTTTGGGGTTTAGTTTGAGCTCTTGAAGGAGGTTTGAGCTGGAATTAGGGGCTGTTTTGTGCTTAAGCTTCAAGAGGTAGTTCACTTGCTTAGTGTACTTGCTTTGACTATTTATTTTGGCATCCTTTTGTATTGTTTTTGAGCTGGTTTTCAACTACAAAAAACTCTAGTTTTTGAGGCTTAACATGATGGTTTGAGGTTATTTTGTGTTAAGCGGTGATCCACCCTTCTTGTTGCTTAATTGTGTAGACTTTTGCACCATCTTTTAGCATATTCAAATCAAACTTTTTAGGCCTTTTAACCACTGAAATTCAGAGCTATGTTACTGGTAAAAACCTTCTTTTGGAGTCCAAAATTGGAGCGGTTAGCCTCCCCTCCTTGTGTCTTGTTTGCATGCCTAGATAGCTTAACATGTGAGCATGTTTTTTTGGCATTTTGTACTTTGATCTCAGCGTGTTTTGGCTACTGCTTTGACTTGTTTTTGCTCTGTTTTGAGCTGGTTTAGTCATTTGAGCCTTGAATTGTATGGTTGTAGTGCAATTTCCTTCATTAGTTTGTTGTTTCAATGCTTCGATTATCATTCTTTTGAGTTGAAAGCATGTTTTAGTGTTATTTTGCACTCCATTTCAGCACTGAAATCTCTGCAATCTCCCTCTATTCTTCACTTTTTCGTTTTCTTTGAAAGTGGTTTTAAACCCCTTGCTTGCTTGAGTGTGGAATTGAGGCATTCGTGCTTAATAGTTTAATCCCATTTGGGGTTCATTACCAACGGCATGAGGTCTCTTTGATGCCCAAGGCACTTGTGGTTTAAGCCCTCTTTCCCTTAGAGGACACTCACTTTTGGACTAATCAATTAAAGAATGGATTGGTAAGATAAAATGAGCAAATAAAAATGAACAAGCAAAAGAGGCAAGATAAGGCATCTTCATGTTGCATTGCATGTGTTCAGAACAGGCGTTAATTAGAACAAGAGAAAAATGGGACATTTCATACTCAAAGTGATGAAACGTGTCACTTTTCTTGGTCACCACCACCCTTGATCATAAATGATAGGGTTCTGGTTTTGTTGAGTCTTGTTTTACACTCATTAAGCTTGTACAAGCTTGGTTCCTTAGTCATCATGCATGAAAATGCTTGGTTGATAGTTTGAGGGCCAGGAATTGCACTCCTTTGAACTTGTGTGATGATAAGGAGCACAACAGTACACACAAACCTTGAGAATATACTGATTTGCCTCCGTTTGCTCTCTATTGTAGCAAAAAAAAGGAGTTCAGGGAAGGGGTGGCCGACCGGCCACCAGTACTGGCCGACGACCCCCAGAAGTAGCCGACCGGCCATCAATGAAAGATTGCACAAGTGTGCTCTTGAGTTGGAGCAAAGGCATTCTGGAAGTTGGCAGCATTGTTGGTGTTCAAGCATGTGCAAATAGAGGCTGCAATGGCAAGGCGGTGGATTCTCGGGAGGAAACCAACCAAGCATGCATGCATCCCTCGCCCCTCAAGGCCCTTTAACTGCTTTAGTTAATTAGTGGTAGCTAATTTACTTGCTTTGTAATTATTTAGTTAAAGGGTTTAGCTAATTAATTCCGTTTTGTAATATTTAATTAGCCTACAATAGTTAGTTGAATATCATGTTGTAATAATTAGTTAGCTAGATTAGTTAATTAATTTATTCTGCAATAGCTTAGCTTAATTAGCGTAGCTAGTTAGCTTATTCATTCGAACCCTCCTTCGCGAGGGCATAATATTATAATAAGTGTGCGTGCTTGTGTACATATCTTCCAACCCCACGCCTTTCTCCATTTTATTTAATCGCTTTTGATGGTTAGATTAGGGACATTTTCGATTAGCATACCTTATGCTTGCATGTTTGCATCCATTCATTTTGTCTTGCATGCACCGAGGCTCGGCACATTATTCAAACTGCATTGTCATTTCAATACTCCTTTGAATACGTGTTTCAAAGCATGCTATCAAAGTGTTGCAAATACCATGATTAACTAGCCGAGCCTATTTAGTTACATTATTGCATGTGTTGCATTAGGCATCTCGTATAATTAGGATCATGCATCTTTCTAACTAGTTTATGTTTTGGCCTAGAGTACTCGGTGAATTTTATACTTTAGCATACTTGCATGAGTGTGATTGCCATATTGCCATGATTCACATGCTTGCCATTAGGCTATGTGCTTAAGTGCTAAACTGCATGAATGCTTGTGGATGAAGGCTTGATTGTTTGAATTGGAACGATTCAACGAATGTAAGTTTTGAGCTCACTTTGTTGCGGCAAATCATGTTTTAAGCCCACTATTTTTGGTGGCAAATCCGCATCTTTAAGCCCACTTGAGGGTGGCAAATTCAAACCATTTTCACAAAACAAACATGAGTTGAATTGTTCCAAGTCTTGCGACTAGTCTATACTTGCTTGTGCGTGTCACATAGTAATGTTAGCTAATAACCGGAATAAGAGCACACAATGTTTATAAAAATCATATCATGATTAGTAGAGGCCGATCTTTGATCGGGCGAGTGGGGGTGCTCATTTCAGGACCTTCCCCTTTTGTACCTAAGTTCTCGAGCTGAGCCAACTTTGGTGATGACGGACACGTGGCCTTTAGCACGAGTCAGGGTTTTCTAAATTTTTCCAAAAATAAAATATTTAGGTGGCAACTCTGTATTTGGCAAAGGAGTCTAATTGTGACATTATTTGATTTAAAATCGATTTTCCAAAAAGATTTGCTAGATTTGGACTCTTTAGTGATTATCAATTTCACATTGCACTTGTGAGATTAGATTCAGAACCATAGGTAGAGTCCGAACTATGAGGCCTTTCTTTTCAACCCTTTCCAAAAGACGGGGCGCAGAAAAAGGCGAGTCCACAGTTTCTGGCGACTCTGCTGGGGAATTAGAGAACTTGACTCGAACGCATGATATGTTGTTTTATCTACACTTATGTGTTTCTTTGCATTTGCATTTGCATCGGTGCGTCTAAGTCACAGCGTTTGCCATCTGCTATTCCTGAACGGTTTGCCGGAGGCTTGCTTGGAAAAGCTTCCCAAAAGGCTGACCAGTTGCAGGCTTTACCACGATGGGAACACAACCCTTGGATATTCTCCGTTCACTTCTTGGTGTTAGGTGTGAGAGGTATATTACATGGTCTTGCTGAGGTACCCTTTTTGACCAATCGACCTAGTTGCATATTGGAAGCCATAGAGACTGTTCCAAACTAGGACAGGTTGCTCACCCAAATGTAGGAATTGTTCGAAACTGCTTGTTTGCATAGCGAATCCCTAGCTCCTGACAAAATTAGGACAGGGTAACCCTACCCCTTCATAGGGGTGTTTTGGCTCTCACTTGCTTGATACGTGCTTTTAGAGTGAAACTCTGCAAGAATGTATGTATCAGTTGCAAGTTTGGGTATCAGTTTTGAGGCAGAAATTAGTGTTTGAGTACAGTTATCCAACTTAAGATTGCAACTGTGTGTTGTTTCTGTCTGAGCCAAGGTACTGTGCATTTTCTGGTTTTTTTTTGCTTTATTTTCTTTTTGTAAGGTAGTCTTTCACGATTGCTTCAGACGAGGCAGTTACCCCTCCCAAGCACTCTGGACTCGAGTAAGGCGACTTTACCGATCTGGGGATCTTGTAAGAGGACAACCAGTGTTTGCTTCGCTACCCCCAGTTACAAGACGGAAGAGGGTCAGGCATAACTCACCGGTTCAATAGTTACCTTCATTCAGCGAAGTCCAGTTTTCTGCTTCCACTTCGAAAAGAGAGTACACACCAATTTCAATAGATCAGCACCCCTTAGTCAATATAGAAGAAATGCTCCGCCAACTCCAACAGACTACTGAGAATATGCAGCTGGATGCCGCCTGCCAAGCGGAAGTCACCGCCCGCCAAGCGGAAATTGCAGCCCAGCAGGCTGAGTTGATCTGTAGGCTTCAGCAGTAACAACAACCACAACAAGTAGCAGCTTCTGCTTTGCATCCACCCCCGATCACGGTTCCAATACCCGGGATTACAACTAATGTCGAGGAAAATGCGAACATTTCAGTAGAGCCAGTTCCATCCTGGACTTCCAAAGCACCGGTTTACCCAACAGAGGCACCATTTGAGTTTGAGGTCGACCCTACTGCACTAAAAGTGAGTAAGCTTGAGAAGCTTTTTAAACGAGCTCAGGGTGTGAATTCGATCCCGGATATTGAGGATGGCTATACTGATGCGGCGGTGACATTGCCAGATAGGTTTAAAATGCTGCACATAGACCGCTTGGATGGCTCGGGTGATCCCATGGTCCATTTGCGGCTATTTTCAGACATTTTGTGGCCGATGGGCCTATCTAGACTACAAAAGTTATCCCTCTTCGGCCGGACCCTGTCAGGTATCGTGGCCATTTGGTATGCTAAACTTGAAGAGTTTGTAAAAAGAAATTGGAAGAGATGGATGAGGCCTTTATTGCTAAATATTCTAACAACACACAGATCGAGATCACAACTCGTGATCTCAAAGCTACCCGCTAAGATTCGAAGAAGGGATTCTCTGATTTTTTAACCCGGTGGAGGGCCAAGGCCTCCATGATGACCATCCGACCTGCTGAAAAGGACCAGATCTGAATGGTGGTCCATAATCTACAACCGAGACTGCTACAGAAGATGATAGTCTTACCTCTTCAACCTTTGCTAACTTCCATGAAATAGGGGTGCAGATAGAGGATGCAATGAAGCAGGGTCTGATAGACCACAAGAAAGAGCAGCCTAAGAGGGCTTTCACATGCAGTTCCAATGCGACTACTAGTAGTAGTGCAGCTGCAAGGCCTTTAGATGTGGGTATGGTCACCACCACACCAAAAATTGCCAACCCCCTTTGCTGGCATGGCCAATACAACCCCCCAAACTTCCAGCCATCAGACCCGAGGTCAGAGGGTTTTCACCCCACTCTCCATGTCTCTATTTGTAGCCTTGAGGGTCCTAATCAGAAAAGGGCATTTAAAACCGTTAGAACAACGCCCATTGCCCGATTCTCTTTCTCCTAAACACAACCCGGCTAAGTACTGCGCCTTTCACCAACAACATGGTCATGATACCGACTAGTGCTTTAGACTTTGTCATGAGATTCAAGACCTCATTGACAACAAAGTGATAGCGCCTCCCAAAAAGCCCAATAGCACTACGAATCCTCTCCCACCACACAACCAAGCCCCTCCACCTAGGCAAGTAAACCTTATCCAAACACTGGCCGTCCCTTACGACCCCAGTATATACATCACCCCTTCCCACCTACCTAAGTCAGTGTTGTTCATCCCGGAAAGTCACAGATTTGTGCATGATGAATGCGTCCACATCCCAACCTAAGCTTGAGGTGGTGACTGTGGTAGAGGAAGGCAGGGTGTTCTTGGTGGAGAATGGGGATGTCAACCAAGTGCCCGAGGGCTCCATGGACTTATCTGAGGAGGAATACAACCATGCTGTTATATTGTGCCAACCAATCAGGCCAAACCAGAGCTAGAGTTGCCGACATGAATGGAGGTTAGTGTAGTCTTAAAGAATGACCCAAGCCAAGGATTAGATGACTTAGCTGACCTCGAAGAGGACATTGATAACCTGCAGTTCTTCGATGAGCAGGATTCGGAAGATGTGCAAATTAGCTGGTTTGATCTGAATGGGTCAGCAGATAATTCGGGGTGGCTCAGTGATGAACCTAATGTGGATGAGGGACTTCAACCAAAACTGGAACAGCCGGAAGCAGGAACCGCTATAAAGGCCAGAATGGTTGATGACAAGGGAAAGTTGCCGGAGAGCACCGGTACTAAGAAATTTGCTCAGGAATTGAGTAGTCCGAGCAAGAGGCCGCACTGAAGCGGTTTGAATGGGAAAGAGCTGAGAATGATCAGAAGGCTGGAAAAGCCAAAGGCCCTGCGGGGAATGACTGTGATATGGATGTGAAAGTACTTACAACGGAACCAGACAATTGCCTATTGGTTGCCGGAGGAATATGGTGGGAAGATGATGATCTACATCTTGCCCACACTAATGAAGATTGGGGACAGAATCTGCCAGACAATACTTGGTATTCTGAGGAAGTGGATCACAAGATTTGGAGCGGGCAGTACTTCAAGCCCCCACACTTGGACCAACCTGAAGCATCTGGAAAGGATAAAGAGGCTGAAAAATAGAAGGATAAACAGTTGAAGGAAGAAGCTGTACTGAAACAGCTAAAGAAGATCCAAGCAAACATATCCATCTGGGGACTACTCATGGCTTCGCGCGTACATCGGCAAGCAGTATTGTCTGCAATGGATAAGGCCAAGCTATCTATCGACACAACTCCAGAACAGTTATTGGGACTGGTCTTCCCGGGAGACGCTTCGCTGACTTTGACCTTCACGGATAAGGAATTGTTGCCTGAGGGCTCTGTGCATAACAAACCGTTATATATTTCAGTTGAATGCAGAGAGAAGTAGGTGTTGGTTTTTTTGGTTGATACTGGGTCTACAATTAATGTTTGTCCATTACGTACGGCCTATGCTATTGGTTTGAAGCCAGCAGATTTTATACCAACGTCCCAGATGATTCGGGCTTACAACAACACAAGTCGAGAGGTAATGGGGACAGTTCAGATCAAAACACAGGTTGGCTCGGCACAACAGGATATTGAGTTTCACATCCTGGATGTTCCAGCTACCTTCAATTTATTACTTGAGCGACCCTGGCTGCACCAAGTAAAAGATGTTTCTTCCACCTTGCATCAGATGCTGAAGTACCCTCTTAGAAAAGGGGTAGCAATTGTTTTTGGGAATTCTTCTATACATCATCCGCCGGAGGTCACTACACTAGTACTGGAGATTGTACACGGCGACGAGGATGTTTTCTTGTTCGGTTTCACCTTGGCTAAGGCCTGAATGGTGTAAGATATCATAGCTATTGATGAGGGGTTGTACGTTAGTGCTCAATCAATCTACCTTATGAATAAGCTATAGCATATACCCGGGATGAGATTAGGAAAGAGCGGCCAGAAGGGCGTTACCACACTGGCCGAAGTGCCACATAACCCTTATGTCTTTGTCCTGGGCTACACACCCACCAGAGAGGACTGGGTTCAGAAAGGAAAAGAAATGGCAGGAAGAACCAAAGCTAAGCAAAGTGGGAAGCACTATGAGCTTGTACATAGACCAATTTAGGGAACTCTGAGCGGCCGTTTTGTCCAGGAGGGGGAAGACTTCCCATTTTGCGGCTTTCGTGAGCCATGGTTGAACTCTGAGAAGCGGCGTTTGCCCGGGTTTGAGATTTTCTTCGACCTACAGCTGCAAGAGGATGAAGCCTCAGAGGAACAGACTGAATTACCTGCTGAATCTGAACAGAGTATAGATGGTGAGTCCAATAGCAGTGAATTTGATATAGGAGCAGCACTGGCTTGTCTCCTTTCGGATCCTTAGATCAAACCGGAGAGCTTGGGGGATGACTTCACCGTTTCCATGATCGGAGATAAATCAGGTGTGGACCCTTCTGGTGATAATCTGGATGCATCTAACGCACCCCTCTCTCATTTGGCAACTAGAGGAGGGCTTTCTATCCAGCAGTTCTGAATCAGGTAGTGAGCCGGAATCTGAATCCACAGAGTCTGTGGAGTCGGAGTCAGATTCCAGTTCTTCTAAGTCGGAGTCCGGTATTCATGGGGTTAATAACCCGGATGCCGTTGTTTTGTCCAGGTCGTCTTTTTCTTTTTCTTTTGAGTCGGTTGTAACCAAGGAATTGGATGAGCTGGAGGCTTTGAATGAGAATGATACCACTGTTGTTTTTGAGTACTTCTCTGTGCCACTTGTGTATTGCATTGATCATGACTTTCAAAATTTTGATAAAAATGACGAGGAAGGAATTCTTCTGGTTTTGAAACATTTGATTGATTGAGAGGAGAAGAGGTTTGTAAAACCCCTTGTTGATGAAATTATTTCAATTAATGTGGGTACTGAGAAGGATCCACGTCTGGTCCACATCAGGTTCACGTTTTCTTCAGAGAAGCGTGAGCGCTTAGTCGTTTTATTAAAAGATTTCAAAAATGTTTTCGCGTGGTCCTACGAAGACATGCTTGGAATCGATCTTGAGATTATACAGCATCGGATCCCTCTTGACCCCGAGGCCTAACCAGTCAAGCAGAAGCTTCGAAGAATACGCTCGGATTGGGCTTTGAAGATTAAAGAAGAGGTCACCAAGCAGATAGACGCATGATTCTTGCTAGTATCTGAGTATTTGACTTGGTTGGCCAACATTGTTCCGGTGCTGAAGAAAGATGGCAGAATTCGGGTGTGTGTGGATTTCAAAGATCTAAACAAAGCTAGTCCGAAGGACGACTTTCCCCTACCACACATCGACAAGTTGGTTCATGGATGGGTTTTCCGGGTATAATCAGATTTTGATGGCACCTAAGGATAAGGAGAAGATTGCCTTCACTACACCGTGGGGAACCTACTGCTACAGGGTGATGCTGTTCGGTCTGAAAAATGCTGGGGCTACTTATCAACGGGTTACAACCACTATCTTGCATGATATGATCCACAAAGAGGTTGAGGTGTATGTGGACGACATGATTGTCAAGTCCAAGGAAAGAGAGGGCCACTACACCGCCTTGAAGAAATTCTTCCAACGGATCAGAGAATATCGGTTGAGGCTGAATCCATAGAAATGCACTTTTGGTGTCACAGCGGGGAAAATGCTAGAGTTCTTGATTACACGGAGGCGCATTGAGGTTGATCCTTCCAAAATCAAGGCCATCCTAGAAATGCCACCACCAAGGACTGAAAAGGAGGTGCGAGGCTTTCTAGGTAAAGTGCAATTTATAAGACAGTTTATTGCAAAATTAACCTTGACTTGTGAATCACTACTTGGTCTCCTGAAGAAAGGAAAGAAATTCCAATAGGATGACTGATGCCAGTTTGCTTTCGAGCAGATCAAGCAGTACCTCCAGAACCCGCCCGTGTTGTCACCACCAGAGCCGGGGAAGCCATTGATTTTGTATCTGTCAGTAACGAACGCAACAATGGGCTGCATGCTTGCACAGGAATCTGAGGATAGGGTGGAGAAAGCCATCTATTACCTGAGCAAGAAGATGATGGAATATGAGACTCGTTACACCCTGCTGGAGAAAGCTTGCTTAGCCTTGGTATAGGCTACCAGGAAGTTGAGGCACTACATGTTAGCTTACTCCATAATTCTGGTTTCGAGATTAGATTCCATCAAATATCTCTTCAAGAAACCAGCACTTACAGGTAGGCTAGCCCGTTAATTGCTTCTTCTCTTCGAATTTGATTTGAAATATGTGATGCGCAAGTCTGTCAAGGGGAGAGCGGTAGCTGAGTTCCTAACAGATCACCCAGTGGAAGGGGACGAGGTAGTAGGATACTTATTCCCAGATGAGGCTATTCTGCAGGTTGAGGAAGAGATTTGGACCATGTACTTTGACGGAGCGTCTAACCAGCACAGTTATGGGATATGGGTGTTGCTGATAGCACCTGACAATTCCCATGTACCTTTAGCCTTCAAACTCTGGTTCAAAGTATCCAACAACGAGGCAAAATACGAGGCGTGTATTGCTGGATTGGAAGCGGCCCTAGAACTAGGGGCAAAACGGTTGGACGTCATTGGGGACTCGAACCTGGTTGTGTCTCAAGCAAAAGGAGACTGGAAGGTTAAGGAAGAAAGAATGAAAATCTATCACCAAACCCTGGATGTTCTGATTCCAAGGTTTGAGAAGCTAACCTTCACGCATCTGTTAAGAGAGAACAACAGGTTCACTAATGCTTTATCAACTCTATCTTCTATGATAGACATCCCTTTGGGAGTCCGGATACGTCCAATCATTATTGAACAGAGGTATGCGCTGGCCTACGAGTTGATCGCCGCAATAGATGAAGTACAAGATCAGAACCCCTGGTATCATGATATCTGGAACTTCTTAGAAAAGGAGGCTTATCCACTAGGGGCAAATGCCAAAGATAAAAAGGCAAGACGGCGAATGGCTGCTCAGTTTATCACCTACGGGGGTAAGTTGTACAAACGTGGTCATCTGGGAATACACAAGCTGTGTATTGATGCAGAAAAATCGAAGCGCCTAATGGAGGCCACCCACGGAGGGGAGTGCAGATCGCACATGAGTGGAGTAATGCTAACCCGGAAGATTCTCAAGCAGGGCTACTACTGGTCGACCATGGAGGAGGATTGTATTGGTTTTGTTCTGCGATGCCACAAATGCCAGATTCATGCAAATCGTATGAATATCCCACCGTCGAAGCTGTACAACATGACTTCACCATGGCCATTTTCAGTCTGGGGAATTGACGTCATTGGGGCAGTTACGTCGAAAGGTTCGAATAGGCATGAGTATATGCTGGTGGCAATAGACCACTTTACAAAATGGGTGGAAGCCCAATCCTATGCAATGCTGAAAGCGTCGCAAGTGGCCAAGTTCATCAGGAATAACATTATTTGTCGTTATGGGGTCCCGAATGAGATCATTTCAGATAATGGTTTCCACTTCAAGAAAAAAGTGATGGACTTGTTGGAAAAATACAATGTGACTTTTCATAAGTCATCATACAGGCTGCAAACCAACGGAGTTGTTGAGGCCGCCAACAAGAACATCAAGCACATTCTACAAAAAATGGTGGAAACCTATAGGGACTGGCCAGACAAATTGCCATTTGCTCTTTGGGGCTACAGTACTTCAATTCAAACATTTACTGGGGCAACCCCGGATTCTCTAGTTTATAGGATGGAAGCTGTTCTACCGATTGAAATTAAGGTTCCGTCGCTGTGGGTTATGGCTGAGTGCTAGATAGTAGAAGCAGATTGGCAGCAAAGCAAGTTTGAGGAACTAATGCTATTCTACAAGAGGAGGTTGAAAGTACTGTACCATGTCCAAGGTTATCAACGCAGAATTGCCAGGGCTTTGAACAAGAAAGTTAAGTCTCGGAATCTTAAGGAAGGGGATTTAGTGCTGAAAGACAACCGAGCTCCCATCTATGACCCTAGAGGCAAGTTCAGACCTAATTGGACTGGTCCTTACATCATCAAGTCAATCTGATTAGGTGGAGCTGTTATTCTTATAGACGTGGATGGCCTAGAATTTTCCCAACCAATCAACATGGACAAGTTGAAGAAATACTATCGTTGAGTGGCTCGCTAGACTGAAAACCCGAAAGGGCGACTTAGGCAAAAGTTAGAGCACAAAAAAATTAGAAAAAAGAAAAACTGAGCTCGCAAGGTTGAAAACCCAGAAAGAGCGGCCTTGGCAAAAGTTATAGCGCAAAAGGAGAGTGTTAATACCCAAGTGAACCCGAAACCGAACTACATAAGGCTTGATTCCCATCTTTGGAATACGTAGGCAACTTCATTCTGAAGTCCAGGCCTAAACACTTCAAACTCAACTGTCCTATCCATGAGATTGTTCTGGTCATCTTTGTCTTTTCTGCATTCAAGGGTTTGGTTGTGGTCTTCACTATGAGACTTGGTTACAGTACAGTGAAGTGCTATTCAGACAAGGGGCAACTTTCCATTTGCTGGATGCAGGGTTATACATCTTGAGGGTAGATCCCATGTGTGTCCAGTTGTGATCCCTATCGAAAATGATTTTGAAAAGTTTTAATAAAAGTTGATTTTGTTCAAATTAATCTTTTTACAACTTAGACCATTTTTGGACCAAAAGGAAAGTTTTCAGTGCCCACAACTTCAATTTCATTGATTTCAATACAAAGTTCTCTAACTGTTGATACACATCAAAGTTGCTTTTTATTACATTCAAAGGAAACCTTGAAAGTACAGACCAAAGTAATAAACTTGGGGCACGGATGAGTCAGGCGTTCCTGCGTCCCCTCCCAAAGCTTGTGGAAGCTTCAGATGCTAAAGTAGGCCTGGTTTGCGCCTTATCCTCGAGCCAAGTTATGCATTCACCAGAAAGACTGCAACTAAAATTGGAAGCAGGAGCCAGAAGTTCTCTTATCCTCCATGCATTGGGGTATCGAGCCAATTGTGAACCTCAGATTGGAAATGAAGCCCGGTACTCTACCCCTTCTTCTAGGCAAGTCTGGTCATGTCCGAACTGACGCCTGAATCGGAATGGAAAGTAGAAAACACAGTGTGTCAGGCCAATAAGTTGAATACCAGCTTGCCTAGCCATGCTGTAGCTCATCTCGGGCAGATCAAACCAAGGGCAACGCCAAGCAATGTCAGCAGCAGACCTGCTGCACATCCAATGGTACCACCACCCTTCGTTCGGGAAATCGACTAGCCATTGACGAAAGAAATAGCCTTATGCTGAATATGCTGGGCAATAGTCCACTACCTTCAACCTGTCCATGAGCCATATCTTGGGAGGGATGAAAAATAAGAGAGATTAAAGAATAGAGAGGTGTGTGTGAAGAGAGAAAGTGAGAAAGGGTTTTGAGAAAAAAACAGAGCGTGAGTGCCGAGTGATGTGAGAAACACATGTGAGAAGGGTGTGAAACATTACCACCAAGAGTAGTGGACTTCCTGCGAGTTTATTTGTTTCTCGCCGACGGAAAGCATCCAAGCCCATCAAAGTCTCGGATAGTGTCAAGCCAATGCAGCTCTTGCCCTCTTTCAAACCTTAGGCCACTTTAATCAAGCGAATGCTAGACCCTCCGAAACCAAGGGCAAGCAGAAAATGAGCCAACATACACAAACAGAGGGCATGCTGTTGAAAACTTTGCCAGAGACGCTCGCCGCGGTTGCCGACGTCAGAAAATCGATGAATCAAACTGGAAATGTCTAGTTCTCCGTTGTGAACTGATTATCGAGCCTCATGTAAAGTGAGCCCGCACATCCTTACTAAAGCTTGGATATTGCCAAAACGAGACTGGGGCAAGATTTCCTCATCCCACTAGGATTCCATCAGAACTTGGAATTCTTCAATTGTAGGGCTTAGCTCTTGCCCTCCAAAGCTAAACACGTGTGTAGCTGGGTGCCAACATCTAGTTGCTGCATGGAGGAACGGAAAACACAGTGGGGTACGACTTAGCGGGAATAGTGCATTTATCCCGAAACCCCGAAAATTCATTTTTTTGGAGCCATCTAAAGTTACAATCCAAGTTGAGAGTTTTTCAACAAAGAATGGCTCCATTTGTGGCAAAAACAGAGCTGGAATGAAGAAACTATGAGGTCCCAAACTTTTGTAGAAGATAAGGCACTGAGTGGAAGACAGGTGACAGCAATCTGGAGGCCACCTGCATTAATGGCCGACCGGCCACCTTTTGTAGCCGACCGGCCACCTTTTGTAGCCGACCAGCCACTACTAGTGGCCGACAGCCTCTGTTTATGGCCGGCAGAATTCCTTTGGTCTTCCTGTGTGTTGAGAGTGCTGAGAAAATGTGTTTTGTTCTGCTCTTGATGCATTCTGTTGTCTTGTTTTAGTAGTTTTGTTGAGTTGCTTGTAAATTGCTTCACTTTGTTTATCGAGTTGTTGTATTGCTTATTGAGTTGTATTTGTTTTGTTTTTGATTAGCAAATTGTTGTGTTGTTCATTGAGTTGTTTTACTCTGTTTGTTATGTGTTGGTCGGTTCATTACCTGATTAAGCAAGTGTCGTTATAATGTGCAGTGTTCAATGTCCCTCAATCTTGTTTTTTATGCTATGCGATGCAATGTGATGCTCAAAATGTAAAATGCAACACTTTTCCTCAAAAAGCTGTTTTTATTCCGATCATGGTTTCTTTTTACAAAAGAGTATAAGTTTTTAAAGAAAATAAAACTGTCTAAGTTATAAAATGTGGTACACTATTAGCAAAAAGGAACTAAGCAAAAACATATGAATCAGCGTCGGCCGGCTCAAGCTCTAGAGGCCCTCTTCGTCCTCTTCCTCGGCGGAGTGGACTCTGCAGAGTTGTCTCCATTCGCACCGCTATCTGAACCTGATGATGAATCAAAGCCGGAACCGGAGTCGTCGTCACCCTCTGCATCAGAACCTGGCTCAGCCTCATCTCCACTAGCAGAATCTAAGTCAGCATCTTTGTCTCTGCTCTCGGATGACTCGACATGCTGACCTACAGCCTCCTCGGTCTCGCTGGTCTTATTGTCATCACGTATGATAGGCTCACGACGTCCTCCACGGCCGCATGCTAGAGCCTGTCTCTCTCTCCTCGCTGCTAGAGGGGGTGCTAATGGTCCTACTCCTGCTATCGCCGGTGCTGTCAATAGAGGTGAGACCTGAAAAGGCAATTGGTGTATGTTAGCCACAATATGTGTATCAGATACAAGTATGGTGTACGGGATGAGTACATGCAGAAGTCAGATACGGTGTGTGAATGTAATGTGTCAGATGTGATCTATACATGTAGTGTATCAGTGCAGTATGGGGAAGTGTTCGGTTGAAGTGTCAGTTTCAGTATGTCAGCAGAAATATGATGACCGAAATGCTAGAAAACTGAAAAATTACCTAGATGCCGTGGAAGCCGAGCAGTGCTTCATTCCTCAAGATCATGCCCTCGAATGAGGCCAACATCTTGAGCAATCCCTCGACGTACCCTGCGGGGGCCTACAAATGCAATTTGGAATGATTAGTGTCCGAAAGGAATGAATGTCTGAGTATCTGAGAAAGAATGAAAAAATGAAAGCTATAGTACATACTGGAGGTGAATCAGGTGTCCTGACATATCTGTGACCAACCAACACAGTCTCAATCGGAATCTGATAAGCCTCTCCGGAGTACCGCCAACCTGTCAACTCAGTCGGGAGCCCTGGCCAGCCAAAACTCTATCTAACGGGGGGGGGCACCCCTCTAGCCCTGGCACTCGGCGCTCGAGCCCTGCTCGTTGAAGAGGCATCTGTTGCTCTCCCTCCACAAGCATGAATACCCGTCAAATAAGGCATGAGATGCCTCTGGATGTATGTCGCATAGTCCCCTTCTCCCAGAAAGTAGTCGGCCTCCACACCTCGTGTAAAGTCGATCATCTCCTAGGAGGAGAGACTCTCTGTGGCCCGCATGGATGGCGGAGGTGGCATGGGAACCGTCTGTAGTGGCAAACCCAAAGTCTGGCGTAGGAAGCACTCGCCCAAGAACCAGGCTCAGCCTATTGGTCCCTCAAGCACGAGCCGGTAATGAGAAGCGCCCCAAACGCCGGCGAACTGATATCTGACACCCTCTGGCATCATCACCCAGGGCTACCATGAGATCTGCGGACAGTAAATGCATGTATTGTTAGTTTCCATTAGATATGCAATATGAATCGGAGCTGAAGATAGAAAGAACTGTGAGTTTTGAGTTACCTCTGCCGCCCTCACTGTGTCGAAACACCGGCGGAAAAATGAAAGAGTCTCTCGGGTCCTCCGCTGGCATCTCTCGTCATACCGGTGAGAGTATGGCACACCAGGAGGCATCTCGACCTTCGATTCTAGGGCAAGTGTCGAAAAATAGACATACACCCATAGTTGCGGAAGCAAAAGGGCGATAGTGAGCATACAACTGATAAACATAGGTAATGCAGAAAATACAGAATGCAGAGAATACAGAATACTGAGAAAATGCAGAAAGCAGGATGTGTAGTACAGCGTACAGAAAGTACAAATGCAAAGTAAAAATGAGACTATGTGTGTGCAGTGAACAGAAAGTGCGAAACAGACAGTACGGCAGGAAATGTAAAGCAAAGAAGTAAAGCATACCTCCCAGGCTCTCTAGTAGCCGCCTACTCTGTTCCCGCTCTTGCGGGATGTCGAGCTTATGTAGCAGAATAAAGTAGCGAGGCCAGCACTGCCCCAGTTGTAATGCAGGACCTGAGATAAGTCCACCAAGGCACTTAATAGATATAGCCCAATAGTGTTTGCCCTGTCGGCGAATAAGGTGGTTCCAAAAAGGAACATCAAGAAGCCTCGGGCATACTGCTCGATCTCCTCTAGGGTCTCTGGCTGTGTCCCTCTAAAATGATCTACAAACTAGCTATACCGCACTGTCCCCGATCGAAAGAGAGGTGGGTGTGCCCCCAGCAAATAGATCCAGGCGGCCTCCCACTCGCCCATGTCAGTATCATATGGGATTGGCCGGCCTCCTACCTCGATGCCGGTGAGCATAACAAAGTCGTACGAGGTCATCGTCATGTCTTCTGTGGTAGAGAAGTGGAAAGAGTTGGTGGGGTCCCACCATCTCTCTACAAGTGCACCAAGTAGGAACCTGCTCGCCATAAGACGCGACAACCCCATGCAGAATAAGCCAAACCCGGCCTCGTTGACGATCTGGTCGACACCAACGGGGAGGTCCATATACCACTCCCTCGCAGATGTGGTCCCATATCCTCAGGTAAAACAAGAGTCCCCCTGTGTTCAGAATGAGCAGATAAAAGGCAATGTAAGAAATACAGTGCGTGAATGTGTTCAAAATGAGCAGACGAAAGTCAGTGTAAGAAATACAGTGCATGAATGTGTTCAATATGTTTAGAATGAACAGATGAAAGACAATGTAAGAAATACAGTGCATGAATGTGTTTGGGATGATGAGATGAAAGACAGTGTGAGCTATATAGGGAATGCGAAGTACATTGCGAAAAATATAAGAAAACAGTACGTACCTCGGAGGCGTCATAGGATAAGTGAAACTCTGGCTCTCACAGCAACAGATCCTATGGCACACCTCATGCAAATCCACTAAAATGACGGACTGTATCGGGCGGTAGTATATGCAACTCGGGGTGGTATGTCTCTGGGTCGAAGGGTCGAACCCTGGGTGGTAATGGTATATGCTCGGGATATCCCTCTATCCCTGGAGAACCTCCATCATGAGGAATGTCGTCTGCCATCTGGAAAGAAGGTGAAAAAGGAGGTAAAAATGAGCAAAATGGGCAGAGAATGCCAAAAGTCAACAAAAGTCAACCCTCAGAGAGAGAAAACGGGAGAAAAAAGTCAAAGCCCGGGAACAGGCACAGAACCCAAGAGAAACTCGAGGGAAACAAACCTCAAGTGGTGAAAATGAAGAAAAAAGCACCGAAAACAAATTCCAATTGGTTCAAAATAGAGGAAATCAAGAGGTTTTAGTGAATCAACTTCGCGTGGGGCATTGGAAAACGCGTATAAAGCACGGATCTAGGGGAAAAAGTGTCTAGAGAGGAAGAGGATTTGTTGATATTGAGCCTTCTACTTACTAACAGGCCTTTGCCTCTCCACATTGGCATTCTGTTATGCTTGACGAGTACAATGCCTTAATGGCTCAAGGAACTTGGTCTCTTGTCCCTTTTCCATCTTCTAAGCAGGATATTGGTTGTAAATGGGTATTCCGCATTAAAAGAAACAATGATGGTTCCATTACCAGATACAAGGCACGGTTGATGGCTAAAGGTTTCTTGCAACAAGAAGGTATTGATTATACTAAAACCTTTAGTCCCGTAGCTAAACATCCTACAATTCGCATTTTGCTTTGTCTTGCTTTACATCATCACTGGCCATTAAAGCAGTTGGATATTAGCAATGCTTTCTTACATGGTACCTTGGATAAGAAGGTTTATATGACACAACCACCAGGACTTGTCAATTCTTCTTCCCCAAAACTCGTGTACAGATTACAGAAGGCTATCTATGGGTTAAAACAAGCTTCCAGAGCTTGGTATTCTACTTTTTCCAGATTTTTGATTTCTTAAGGCTTTGTCAATAGCCACTGTGATAATTCTTTGTTCATCCATAAAACTTTTACCTCTATTACTATTCTTCTTGTGTATGTGGATGACATTCTCTTTAGTGGCAACAATCCCTCTCATCCTCAAACACTTATCCACCATATGCATTCAGCCTTTTCCATGAAGAAGTTAGGTGACATTTCCTATTTTTTGGAAATTTCAATTCAGTCTCTTGGGGATTCTTATTTTTTATCTCAACAAAAGTATACTTCTGATATTCATGTCAAAGAAGGCATGACTTCTTGTAAATCTTGTCCTACACCTAGCTCCATGAAACCTCCTCTCAATCCTGTTGTTTCCTTTCCTTTTGCTCAACCTCAGTTATATCGAAGCTTGGTTGGAGCACTGCAATATCTTACTATTACTCGTCTAGATCTTTCCTTAGCTGTCAATCAAGCATGTCAATACATGCATGCCCCTACAAATGGTCACTTTGCTTTGGTCAAGATAATTCTTCGATTTGTTAAGTTATCTCTCTCTCATGGTCTGATTTTTCGTCCTAGTTTTTTCACCTTACAAGCCTTCTCTGATTCTAACTGGGCTGCTGATCTCATAGACCGCAAATCTACTTCGGGTTATTATGTCTATCTTGGTTCCAATATGATATCTTGGTCTGCAAAGAAACAACCTACTATTTCTCGATCCAGTACTGAGGTTGAATACCGATCTCTTGCTTATGCCACTGCTGAATTGAGCTGGTGTGGGCACCTCATTTTTGACCGTCCGCAAGGCTCGAGTGCTTTACTCGGAACACTCGATGATGAAAGTGGTGTCGTGCATGGTTCGAGGTCTCAACGAAGGAGTCTTGTTCAAGCTCTGAAACAACCCCAAACCTTCCACATCCCTACTGATCATACCCAAGAAATTCAGTTTTACACCTTGTGCCACTTTATGTTGAGGCTGAAATAGAAAACAAGGGAATTCATTGAGGCCCAATCGTGCCTTATTGAGGGCCGACCGTGGCTATTGAGGGCCGGCAAGGCTTCAGTAGCGAGAAACACTATTCTGGGCTGGAGGCCACCAGCTGTCAATTTTTAAAGATATTTATCACCTTTTGTGCTCAAATTCTATAAATACGACCATATACCTCTGTTTTGGGGGTTAAACAATTGAGAGAAAGCCTATACACATAGAGAGAGCTCTTTCTTCCTTCTTCTTCCATTGCAAGCTACCTTTGAGTTAACCTACCAACCTTATATCATCCATATACATCATGCACAACCTTGACTCATCATCTTAGAGCCTTGATTGACCCTTGAGAAACATAATTCAAACTTGAGAGTGTGTCAAGAGTAAGTTTGATCACCAACCAAAGCTTACTCCATTTTGAGAGGTATAAGCTTGTAACTTTTGTTCTATCGTTTGCTTACTTCATTTTTACTTATTTCTTGTCTTCTTAGGTTTTTTTACATCTTTTTTAAGTGTTGGAACTTGGGTTTGGACAAGCTACCAAAGGTGGTAAGGTTGACACCCTTACTTGCACCTATTTTTATAGCTCAACCCTTGGTTCCTTCACACTCATTTTCTTTGATTTTTGAACTGATTTTCAGAGTTGAACTAAGGCCAAAAACATTATTTGAAGTCTTGAAATTAGAGGGGTTGGCCATCCCTTCTTGTTTTTGCTTACATAGCTTCATTACCTTTACCTTTTGGTTAGCTTTTTTGAGATCTTTTCTTACATGTTTAGCCATTGTTTGGGCTCATTATAGACTATTTTAGGGCTGTCTTACACTATTTAATTGGTTCAAGTTTTGATTAGTTCATGTGTTGTAGCATTAGTCTTTGTACATAGCTTGTATTATGTTGTTATTAGCCTTTCTTTGTTTAATTTCCATGGTAATGACCTCATTTTAAGAATCGACTTGCTACTCATTTCTTTCATTTGAGAGTTGTTTCACTCGGTTGATGGTTATTCAACACATGAACTAGAGATTCACGCTTAATGGCTTAATCTCTACGGAAATTCATTGTCAATGGCGTAATCTCTCTTTCATGTTCAGAATTACTTCCCATTTGATGCTTCTCTCCTTTTATAGGACTTAATCATCACTTTGGACAAATGAACTAAAGAATGGAAATGACTAAAAGAATTGGCTTAAAAGCAATTAACACACATAAAGAAAATGAATCATCTTGCTTGGGCTTGGCCGGACGTTATGCCAAGTTTATTGAGTCAAGAATGATCATGCGCTAATTCATGGCGTTTTTTATGATTCTTGAAGCGTCTCTACTTCCCTTTTTTGAATTCATTCCATGATAAGAAGGGAAGAGTGGTCATATTGATTATATTTATTGATTTTTGTCCAAAATTGGATCCGGAATCGTCAATCAATCAATTTGCTCATTGATGGTTTTGGAAACAATTATAACCTTCTCTCGAGGTTTTTCCATGACAGAGAAGGAAGAAAATGACAAACAGAGCTTAAACAACTCTGTCGGCACTATTTTCACTTCAAAACACAAAATAAAGTTTTGTACAAAATTAAGGCACAACCGACCTTCTCTAGACCCGGCCGGGCTTCATTGAGGGCCGACCGGCCGGCCCTTAATGTTTGGTTAGCAGTTTGTTTTTGCAGAAAACAAAGGGCAATGGCTGAGGTGAAACAGAGCAAGCTTAGGGCAGACATAACTGTTCTTGAACACCGTGCATGTGCATGCATGCAATTCTTGCGCATCCTTACTTACGTTATGATCATTGTAATTAATTAATTTAATATTGTTTATTGTTTATTAGTCTCATTTAATTATTGAGTGTTGTAATAATTATTATTATTTATTTATAATTACTGTACTTAATTAGTTTAAATAGCGAGTTTATTATTTTGGTTATCCTTGTTGTAATAGCATAGTTAGCTAGTTAATTAGCCTCGTTTATTTATTAATTCAGTTTTGTAATAATTAGTTTAATTCAGACTTTTGGACTTTGATTCACACCCTCTTGCACGAGGGCAATGTTGTAATAATGTGTATGTCTTCCAGCCCACGTCATTCTCCCTTTTTCTTACTTGCTTACGATGGTTAGTATAGGGCATCACGTTTCGTTAGCATTCTTATGCTTTGCATCCATTTGTCTTAGATGCATCCAAGGTTCGGCTCATCATGCTAACCCAATATCAAATGTTCAAAATCATTTACTTGATTACGTGCTCTCATGCATGTCTTGAATGAAATCATATGCCATGCTCATAGCCAAGCCCATTAAAATACATAATGTGTGTATTGCATTAGTTATATTGCATAGTTAGGATCATGCATTTTTCTAACTCTTTTACCTTTTTGGCTTGGAGTACTAGGTGAGCATTTACTTGCTTTAGCATATTGCATTGAATGTTAGTGCTGCCATGTCTAGCATATCTACCATGAGGCTAATTGCTTAAGTGATATAATTGTTTGAATGCCTGTGGACGAAGGTTAGATGCTTGAACTGGGATGGTTTGATTAAATGTCCATTTTAGCCCACTTTTTCAAGTGGCAAATTCACAAAACAATTTCAAATAAAACATGAAATCAAATGTTCCAATTCTTACAAGTTAGTCTATATTTGTGTGCGCGTCACATAGTACAGAATAGCTAATAATCGAAACAAGAGCATGTAATGTAAATAAGAAACACATCATGATTAGTGGGGGCTGATCTTTGATCGGGCGAGTGGGGTGCTTAATTCATGACCTTTCCCTCTCATTCCTAAGTTCCTGAGCCGAGACACTTTGATGATGACAGACTAATGGCCTTTGGCACGAATCTTGGGTTTCCTAAGTTTCCCAAAAATATTTAGGTGGCGACTCTGTAATCTGGCAAAGCAGTCCATTTTTGGCAATTGATTTAAACATTGATTTTCCAAACAAGAATTGCTGGATTTGGACTCTTTTTGTGTTTTCATTATTTGACATTCTACTTGTGAAATTAGATTTAGAACCACAAGTGGAGTCTGAACTGTAGGGCTATTCGTCTTCCGAAAGGAGCGCAAAAAGTCGGGCTACAGTTGGTTACGGATGCTTCTTCATGATCTTTCTATTCCTACTACCATTCCTCCTATTCTTTGGTTTGACAACTTATCAGCAATTGCTCTTGCCTCTAATCCTGTGTTTCACACACGCTTTAAGCATATTGAGGTAGACTGTCACTTTATCCGCGAAAAGGTTGCTGGCAAACAACTTGTTCTCAAATACATTCCCTCTGTTGATCAGATTACAGATATATGTACTAAGCCTTTGTCAGTTTCTCGTTTTCATTTTCTTCAATCCAAGCTCATGGTCCACTCCTCTCCCATCAGCTTGAAGGGGGCTGATAAGGATATTGAAGCAACTCATATTGCAGCAGATCATCCAGCTGCAATAACAGCTGCAGCTCATTCAGCTGCAATCACAGTTGCAAGTTCAACTGCAACTCATACAACTTCCTTAGTACCAGATCATGGCTCAACTTCAAATCAAGGCTCACTGACAGTTACACCTTCCAACTGACTTCCGTATCACATGGTGATTAGTTAGAAGTAGTTATGATTTGTTAAGTCAGTTAGGTACCTCTTGTATAAATACACTTTGTATCTTTGATATTTGTAATGAGAATTGAGTTCAAGCTTTTCATCAATCGGTTTGGCGAGTTGGCCTTTATTGTTTTGGGCTCAAAATTTTCTATTATGTATTTTTTATAATAAAATAAAGGCCCAATTTTCGTATTTCATAAATACCAAATATAATTATCAATTTTTTATTTTAAACACAAATTATAAAAGCATAACATCATTTTCTTAGAGTGTTGGTGGATCGGGTTGAGTCGGGTGCCCAATCTACCATCCGTTCGAATTTAGGTCAATTGAGAAAAATGCATTCGCATTGGTCTATTCAAACCATTGAAATTGTCCATTTTATCGCGGATTGGTTCGAGCCATTCAGTTTTGGTGGGTCGGGTAGATGTTTGCCCAACCCTACTTTTAAGTATATTTTATCTTTTTATATTTTTGTAATAAATAATTTTTTAAGTTGATTATTATTATTATTTTTTTATGATATGTAGAAATGTAAAGATCCCATATTAAAAATGAAAAATGTTTGAGACACTTAATATGTCATCCTTAAAAATCACCTTTAATGATGTGTTTGACAAGTGTCAAATGTTGATTTGTCAAACATTCTATCATATGAGATCTAATCTCGATGGCACATCATTAAGGGTGATAAATTAAAAGGATGTACAACATTGTTGATTGTTTGGCATGATCTAAAAAAGTCAAAAAGTGAAAAAGTCACTATCCTATTTAAGTTACATCATCTTATTTAAGTCACATCATCTCTCTAACACATCACTTCAAACTCAACCCATACCCAACTCATATTTCATAAAAAGTCAAAAAGTGCATTTATTTAGATCATCTAGGACCTTGAAATCTCTACTGCATAAAAAAGTATGGATAAATTACAAATACACTCTCCGAGATTTGCTTTAAATACGAATTATCCCTTATAGTTATAAAAATTACATCTCGCCCCTTGAAGTTTATAATTTCATATTTTCATAACAAATGACCCATTTTATTAATAAATTATAAAGTTAATTATCATATTTTAATGATATTAAAAATATATTATAATTAATAATTCAAGTAATTTTATTATTGCATAGGAGAGCAATTACAAAATTTATATTTTAGTTAATTCTGTTAAATTAGAAATTTATTATTTGTAATTTTCTAAACTACAGGAAACAATCAATATTTTGAGTAAATTTTAGAAGGTGTATTTATAATTTATCCAAAAAGTATTGGGGAAGAAGATTGAAATACGTAGCTACTGCAAGGGACTAAGTCACTGAACCATCCATACATACGCTAGTAACAATTAGGTAAGTATATTAAGAGGTGGACTATAACAACTTAAAAGAATAAAATCTAAGATTTTAGTTATTTTAAAGGGTTACTAAAAGTTTATCCAATCGTTAATTTTAAGATTTTAGAATCAATCGAGGTGCGCGTAAATAGACTCATAAAAAATCCAATTATAGAATAAAATAAAATTAGGTAAGTATACAATATTTATTTAGTGTTGTTTAGTTTTATAAGAAATCAATGTACCAAAAAAGAATAATAATAAATTTAAATAAATATGTTTGTTTAAATAAAAGGGAGAGTTGAGATTTTAAATAAATCTCAACCCTCCTTTATTGATGTATTTTGTTCTTGTTTTTTTCTTCCCATCAATAAAGTTTCCCTTTTTCTTTGTTGATAAAAAAAAAAAAAAAAAAAAAAAAAAAAAAAAAAAAAGAGGAAAATTTAGCTATAAACCCCCTTTACCTTCCTTTCATTGTTAAAAGGAGTAAGAAAAAAATTATACTTTCTAAACCCCCTCATAATTATAAAGTCTTGCATAAAGGACAAAATTTATTATTTAAATATTTTATCATACTATTATACCCCTCAACTAGATCCTCCCACCTTCTCCGTCTCTCTCCTCATCCGCTCTACCAAGATCAGCGACGGACATTACAGATTTCACGTCCGGTAGTGGTGGTGGATCTAGATCTGGAACCAACAGATTTAGATCTCACAGTTGAGCAAAAGCAACGACAGATTTGGATTTTCGATTCAGCAGCAAAGGCAACGTTGAAGACGACGACCTCGTTGACAACAGCTTCAATCGCCGTCGGCTTCTCGAGGTTATGCTGTTGCGTACGGCGGTGTCGACGTGAAGAATGCTTTGGTGGAGGTGAGGCCGGAGTTTGAATACGATTACGATGCTAATGTGGTGAAAGGTTCGGAGTTTGATGTGGTGAAACAGTGAAGAAAACGATTACTGAACTTGTGACGAAAGTTCTATCCCAATCCGTAGCATAGAGTCCGCGTAGTCTCTGGATCTCTCGACGGCTGTAAGAAGAACAAGAAAATATATGTATATATATATTTCTGTGTATGAGTGTTGTTGAACACATGTATTCTTTTCATTGAGATTTGTGATTGTTGATCGAGTTTTAGAAATTTTTCTTCTCAATTAGATATGTTAATTTGTTGATTAATTTGTTTTGTTTTTGTTTGTTTGTTTGGTTTTTTTTTTTATATTTATTTTTGTTGTTTTTTATCTAATTTCATTTGATAGAATTGCTCTGTTTTTTGTTTCAGATAATAAGAGTAAAATTTTACTCTGGTTCTATTGCTCTGTTTTTTGTTTGAGAGAATTAGAGTAAAATTTTACTCTGGTGTTAGAATGACAGTAAAATTTTACTGTCAAGAGGTGGTCATTGCCAAACATTTCAGCCGCCATAAACACTACCTTCGTTTTTTAACTTTTGTGCAGAGTAACATTTTACTTTTAGCTTCAGAGTCTCACAGTTTACTCGTTTTTCAGAGTAAAATTTTACTTTTATACAGAGTAAAATTTTATTTTTGTGTAGAGTCTAACATTTTACTAGTTTTTCAGAGTAAAATTTTACTTCTATACAGAGTAAAATTTTACTTTTATACAGAGTAAAATTTTACTTTTGTGTAGAGTCTAACATTTTACTAGTTTTTCAGAGTAAAATTTTACTTTTATACAGAGTAAAATTTTACTTTTGTGTAGAGTCTAACATTTTACTAGTTTTTCAGAGTAAAATTTTACTTTTATACAGAGTAAAATTTTACTTTTAGCTTCAGAGTCTCACAGTTTACTCGTTTTTCAGAGTAAAATTTTACTTTTATACAGGGTAAAATTTTACTTTTAGTTTCAGAGTGTAACATTTTACTCTTATTCAGAGTAAAAATTTACTTTTATACAGAGTAAAATTTTACTCTGAAATACACAGTGAAGATGGCTTAATAGGAGAGCTGATAGATATGAGGGTAATATAGTAAAAGAAACAAGTTTTAAAATATTATGGGGTTTTGAAAATACTTATATAATTCTTGTCCTTTTGAAAGATAAATTAGATAGTGAGGGGGCTATCACCAAATCTCCTCAAAAAAAAAGGGGAGAGTTGAGATTTGCATTGGTTTGTATTAGATTTTAATAATGTTAGAAACATCATAATCATAAACTGTTTATCATCTCATCACTACTATATTAACGAATAGATATACACATAAGTAGCTGAATCTTTCAAGTTAATACAGTATATATAAATGTAGAAATTAAAAAGAATATTTAAGAAAGTTATTATTTTTGTAATTTTAATACTATAATTTTATATTTATGTATGACTTTTAACATATTTACGAGGTAATTATCACAACTAGTCGAACTAGTCTGGATTGCCTCCTGGTGCTGTTACTCCATCATCATTGCGGCCGTGATCGACATCACTATCTCCATTTGAAGGACAACAAGTTTCTTCACATGGTGATGAGCTGTTTGTTAATTTTTTGTCTTTGAAATCATGCACCAGATTCTCCCTCTTCCTCGGGCCTGCGTCTTCCTCTCTTTCTTCTTCTTTATCTTCATCTTCAGCATATAGATGGGGAGGCAGTACCGAGTCTAGGCGTTCCCATTCTTCAATGTCCATTCCAAACTCTAGGTAATTAGCTCCAGACATTGCTAGAGCTTCAAATGAAATTGACATGATTTTTGGAAGATTGTATTAGGATCTTGGTAAGTATAGCTTTGATGGTTCAAAAATGTAACTCCAATATTGTTTTCTAATATGAGGCCGCCACATAACAGACATTTATATATACACTATGCGTGATCTACACTTTGAAATGTCAGACTCTTTCTATCTAAAAAATCAAGAGTTAAAATAGGAATTTTGAACATTGAGAATGAGACAAAAGGAAGGAGAAGTCAGAAGTTGATTATGAAATCAAGATTGCAAAACAACATTCTCGTGATTTCCTGTGGCTCCACACCAAAATTATTCTTAGACTATGAGGTCAGGTATGAGTAATGCCTGTGGGAATTTTTTATGATTAAAGCTGAGATGCAGAATCGTAGATCAGCATCATGATTCGCTTGGAGCATGAAAGGTTTTTTTTTCTTTTTTTTTAATGAGAAATGTTAGGGATCATGAAAATTTTTTCATGAAAATGATCATGAAAGATTTGTGACCCTTAGATTACCTTGATTAGTGTGTGGTGCTTTATTCTAAATGTAATCCAAAGGTCACAAATCTTTCATGATCATTTTCATGAAAGACTTTTCATGATACCTAGCATTGCTGTTTTTTAATAGTGTAAAAAGAAAACTTGGTGACACTCCGTTTGTTTGGATGAAAAATATTTTTTAAAAAATATTTTTTGTATTTTTTGATATTTGGTACAGCGAAAATCAACGAAAAACATTTTATATGATCAATAGAAAACAAGCCTACTTGGACAAAAATATTTTTCACTTTTAAAAGGCGAAAAATGTTTTCCAAATTAAAATTTTACTAATGTCATCACACCACCATCACTATCGCAATCACCGCCACCATCGCCACACCACCATGCCACCTCCTCCATCTCCATCTTCATTCCACCACCACCAAACATAGAAAAATATTTTCCATCCAAACAATGTCTAATTAAATGTAATTTTCGTAATATTTATAAATTATTTTTTTACAAATAGGAACTTGGAATGAAGAATTTTTTTTTTATCAACAAAAGAAAATTTATTGGTACTGTTACAACAAATTAAGATTTAACAAATAAAAATTTAGGAATACAATTACTTTCTAGAGACAAAATTTTGTTGCTAAAAGTGTCATTACTATACTTGTAGTGACGTAATTTGTGATGAGATAATAGCTACACAAGCAAAACAAACAGATACACAAGCCTCAAGAGCATTGTAATTCATTGAGCTCAGTTCAGTTGTATCAAGTCTGTTACAAATGTTTTCAGTTACATAGATATAGTATAGCTACATAACAAACTCTAATATTGTATAAATAGGAAACTTTGTAGTCAAGATCTATTATCAAAAGATATTTTCATTTCTTATACAAATTGTACATGGTATCAGAGCTTGTTAACTCCAACGAGTCAAGCTTCTTCATAATCCTTCAATGGAGTCTACATCTTTATCTCTACCAGCTAACCTTGTTCTTCTGATCAACAATTTGAATTCGTTTGTCACAATCAAATTGAATTCTACAAATTATTTGATCTGGAAAAGTCAATTTCAGAACATACTTTGAGCTACAAATCTCATTGGCTACGTTGATGGTTTTTCTCAATGTCCTCCTTCATTGATTCATGATTCTACTGTAAAAGAGAGTACCAATTTAAAATTTCTCACATAGAAACAAGTTGATTCTCATCCGTTAAGTTGCATCACTACAACTCTCACTCCTACTGTGTTTCCATCTATTCTACACTGTTCTACAAGTTGTGAAGTCTGGACTCTTCTCACTAAAAGATTTACCTCATTATCTAGATCACATATTCATCAACTCAAGAACAAACTCAATGTTGTTTCCAAGAAATCCTTATCAATGGAGGATTATCTACTCTAAGTCAAAACCATATCAGATCAATTTGCTTTTGTTGCTTCTCCGATTGAGGAAGAGGACTTGATTCTCATTGTTTTAAATGGCCTTCCAGCAGAGTACAACGCCTTGAAGACAGCAATAAGAGCAAGACTTGAACCAATCACCATGTCAGATTTGTCCTCTCTTTTGTGTTCAGAGGCTTTGCATGTTGAATCTGAATCACAAATTTCTTCGTCTCTTTTAGACCTTACTGTAGCATATTCTGTGACCAAAGATCAAGGATCTAAATCTCACTATCATTTTGGTTTTCGAGGACATAAATTCACTGGTTACAGAGGAGGATCATCTAATAGAGGTGGAAGGTATTTTCAAAGAGGAGGTCGTTTCAATCATAGAAATTGAGGAGGCAAATCTATCTCTTCATCACAGCACCAGTCTTCACAGGAAAGTTACTCTTCTAATTCTTTGATCTGTCAAATCTGTGGAAAGCCTAATCACTCGGCCATCGATTGCTGGTATAGGATGGATTCTTCTTATACAACAACTTCTTCAGCTTCTTCTTTTTCTCATAAAATTGCTTTTGTTGCTAGTGTACCTCCATCTTCATCAACTGCAAATTGGTATGTTGATTCTGCAACTACAACTCATGTTACTCCAGATCTTGATAATCTACATCACTATCAACCATACTATGGTTCTGACCAAGTCACTGTGGGAAATGGTAACTCCATTCCCATACACCATACAGGTCAAGGTAGTCTTCCCACTCCTTCTCATCCTTTCAAGCTTAATCATATTCTTCACGTACCTTCTCTATCCTCCAATCTTCTTTCTGTTCATCAGCTAACATCTGATAATGATTGCACTATTACTTTTAATGATAAGTCTTTTGTGATTCAGGACAAGACAACTCAGATCCCTCTTTACAAAGGGGTCCATAGTCATGGCCTTTATCAAATCCCATCTTCTATTCCTTCTCACAAATCTTCTCTCCAACACAAGCCGGTTTCATCTCCAGCTGCTTGTCTTGCCACTAATTTTGCTTCCACAGATGTTTGGCACACAAGGCTAGGTCATCCTTCTTCACAAAAGCTTCATGTCTTGCTTCAACAATATCAGTTACCTGTTTCATCTCATTGTAATAAAACCTTGTGCACACATTGTGCTGTAGCTAAGAGTCATAGACTTCCTTTTAGTTTGTCAAATTCCTTTGTTAATAAGCCTCTCTCTCTTATTCATAGTGATGTATGGGGTCCATTCTCCTGTTCTAATTCTAGTTTAAAATACTATGTTTTGTTTGTGGATGAGTTTAGCAAGTTTACTTGGGTATATCCTATGTGTTATAAAAGTGAAGTGTTTTCAAAATTTCAATAGTTTAAAGTGTTTGTTGAGACTCAATTTGCGCTAAACTTAAAGTGTTTCGCATTGATGATGGTAGTGAGTTTACTGGAGCTCAATTTGAGCAATTTCTTAAACACCATGGTGTTATCCATCAACTCCCATGTCCTCATAATCCTCCTCAGAATGGAGTTGCTGAGCGCAAACATAGACATTTAATTACTACTATTATTGCTCTTCCTCATCAATCAGCTCTTCCATTCTCCTTTTGGTTTGATGCTTTAGCCACTTCTGTGTTTCTTATCAATCGATTACCTAGTTCCAAATTGCATAATAAGACTCCATTTGAGCTGTTGTTTCATCAATCTCCTGATTTTAGTTTTTTCAAAAGTTTTGGTTGTCGATGTTTCCTTGGCTCAAACCTTACACTTCCCATAAACTCCAACCCAAGTCTGTGCCATGTGTGTTTATTGGCTATCATCCTTCCATTAAGGGTTATAGGTGCTTTGATCCCATTTCAGGAAAAGTCTTCCTTTCTAGGCATGTTATCTTTGATGAGACTGTATTTCCTTTTGTCTCTCACTCTTTTCTACCTCCCTCTACTGTTCTTTCTTTATCTCAACTTCATGATTTCTTTTGGCCACCTCATTCCGGCCCATCCTCTCTATCTTCCTCTTCTACTCCTAGTCTTAGGCCTTCTGTTTCTTGCCCAGTTGTTGCTACTCCCGTGTCTATTCCTGCCACTGCTCATGCTATTCCTGGTCCTGCTACTGCTGTGTCTCCAACTGCTCCTATATCTCCAGCTGGTACTGTTACTCTGGTTCCTCCTGCCACTGCTCTTACTGTTCCTGACCCTGTTCCTACCGTATCTACAGCTGCTTCTATCCCTTCAGCTCCTGCTCTTTCACACTCCTTCATTCCTGTTGGTTCTCTCCACATTGATTTAATTTTTATGCTCCTTTAGTTTCTTCTCTTAACACTCATCCCATGGTCACTCGGTCTAAACATACTCTTTCCTTTCATTTGACTGTTTCTTCTTTACCTGATTCTTCTTTGATTCGCATGGTCTGAGGCTCTCACTATCCCTGCTTGGGCTGCTACGATGTCTGAAGAATTTCAAGCTCTTCAACGCCAAAAGACTTGGGTTTTGGTTCCTCCTCCTCGTCACAAACATGTTATTGGCTGCAAATGGGTTTTTCATCTCAAGAAAAATTATGATAGCTCTGTTGCTTGCCATAAAGCTCGATTGGTTGCTAAGGGATATCTTCAGGAGGAAAGTATTGATTATCATGAAACTTTTAGCCCTATGGCTAAACAACCCATGATCCGTATTTTTCTTAGTGTTGCTCTTCACTTTAATTGGCCAATTAAGCAACTGGATATCTCAAATGCCTTTCTTCATGGCATTCTTGAGGAAGAAGTGTTTATGGATCAGCCATTTGGTTTTGCAGATTCTTCTTATCCTTCCCGTGTGTGTAAATTGGAAAAAGCTCTTTATGGTCTTAAACAAGCTCTGCGTGCATAGTACTCCACTTTTCCCTCATTTTTAATCACTTCTGGCTTTGTTAACAGTCGCTGTGATTCATCCTTATTTATTCATCACTCTTCTTTCTCAATCATTCTGTTATTGGTGTATGTGGATGACACTCTTATTACTGGGAGTGACTCTGCTCAAATTACCAAGCTTATCACCCATATGCATTCTGCATTTTCCATGAAGGAACTAGGTACCATTTTTTATTTTCTTGGTATATCTGTGTTACCTACTTCAGATGGTCTATTTTTGTCTCAACACAAGTATGCTTCTGAAATACTTGCCAAAGCTGGCATGACAAACTGCAAATCTTATCCTTCTCCTATGGCTACTAAGCCTTCCTCTTCTCTTGATCTTTCCAATCCTTTTGCTCAACCTGCTTTATATTGTAGCTTGGTGGGTGGTTTACAATATCTGACCATTACCAGACCTGACATTGCCTTTGTTGTCAATCATGCTTGTCAATTTATGCATGCTCCCACTGTGGCTCACTTTAATCTTGTCAAGAGGCTTCTGCGTTATCTTCATGGTACTTTGCCTTATGGGCTTATTTTTACTCCTTATTCATTGGATCTTCATGCCTTTTCGGATGCGGATTGGGCTGGCAGTGTGCATGACTGAAAATCTACCACTGGGTATTGTATTTTTCTTGATTCAAATCTTGTATCTTGGGTTGCTAAGAAGCAGAGTACTGTCTCTCGTTCCTCCACTGAAGCCGAATACAGGGCTCTTGCTCAAGCTGCCTCAAAACTGAATTGGCTTCAAATGCTCCTTACTGAGCTAGATCTTCTTTCTGGTGTGCCTACGCTTTGGTGTGATAAACTTTCTGCTATTAGCTTGCCCTCGAATCCTGTTTTCCATGCCCGCATAAAACATATTGCTGTGGATTATCATTATATATGTGAACAAGTTGTTTCCAAGAAACTTGTTGTCAAACATGTTGGTTCTTCTGACCAACTTGTTGATATCTTCACTAAGCCTCTTTCTTCTGCTCGCTTTGATTATCTTCGGCACAAGCTCATGGTTCGTGCCTCCCCTCTTCGCTTGCGAGGGCCTGATGAGATAACAACTACACAAGCAGAACAAATAGATACACAAGCCTCAAGAGCATTGTAATTCATTAAGCTCAGTTCAATTGTATCAAGTCTGTTACAATTATTTTCAGTTGCATAGTTAGATACAGTATAGCTGCAAAACAAACTCTAATATTGTATAAATAGGAAACTCTATACTCAAGATCTATTATCAAAAGATATTTTCATTTTCTATACAAATTCTACAATTTGGACATTAGTGATGAATTGTTATCATTTTGGGACTAAATTTTTTGTCTCAAAACATAAACTATTTTAGAATTAAATTATTTTGTTAATGTATTTATTAATTCAAAATTTTGTCGCTAAAACCTCGTTTTTAAATTTTTAAGTCGATCTTTTTTAGCAACTATCATTATAATGACAAGAATTGATCCTCAAATAATTTTTATACCAAAATTTTCACTTTTGAAAATAAAAAAAAAATTAATCTTGAAAATTCTTATATATTTTAGTGTGCAAATAAGTAGATGTACGCAAAATTACATTAATCAAAGTAGAAGTTCAGGCAAAAGAAGCATCAATACTCAAATGAGCATATCTAGAGTAAAGAACATTGATTGTAGCTTCAAAGAGGAAGTTCAGGCAAAAGCAGCATCAATACTCAAATGAGCATATCTACAATAAAGAACATTGATTGTGGCTTCATAAAAGAAGGGGCAAAATAAAAAGTAACATTTTATATCGTCAAATTTTTTACTATTTTTTTTCATGAATACATTATATGATATTATTATTTTCGCTATTTCCTTAATTCATTTGAAATGAGGAACTCAACATGATATGACAATACATCCACTAAAATTTGTAGAGAGTATAAATATGAAATATAATGTTTTTGATAATAAATTTCATTCTAAAAAAATATTTGATGGGCAACCAACACTTTATTATTTATGTTAGGTTTCATTATTGGCAATCCCGTTTGACAAGGATTTCTTTAAGAAGTTGATTTTCTTCCAAAACTAGGATTACTTTTGGATTTCTATAAGTAATTGGATTTCTTCCAAAACTAGGATTACTTTTGGATTTTCTATAAATAGTTGGTTTTCTCCCAAAACTATTGAATTCCTCCAGATCTTCTTTTTCGTTCTTAAGGTTTATATCTGGGGATTTCTTTAAGAAGTTGATTTTCTTCCAAAACTAGGATTACTTTTGGATTTCTATAAGTAATTGGATTTCTTCCAAAACTAGGATTACTTTTGGATTTTCTATAAATAGTTGGTTTTCTCCCAAAACTATTGAATTCCTCCAGATCTTCTTTTTTGTTCTTAAGGTTTATATCTGGGGATATTTTGTTAGTTTTCTTTAATGTTTTATTGAGTATTCAACTCATGGTTTAAAGAGAGTACATCAAAGGTTTTGTTTGTTATACACAAGAGAAGGAGAGTTGTTCTTCGGTGGATTCTGAAGAATTCGAGCCTGAAGCTTCGGTGGATTCTAGAGTGGCTCATCGTAAAGACAATTCCGAGGTGAAGACAGGGTTGGAAGAGGCACATAGAGGTTGGTTCAATTAGGCGTGGATTCGCTAGATAATGGAGAGTATACCTGTGTAATTCCTTTAAATCTTCTTAGTGGATTGTTTTGTGGCTGTTGCCCGTGGTTTTTTAATCACAGTTGGAGGTGTCCAATTGTGATTTTTCCATGTAAAATCGTTGTGTCGATTTGTCTTTGATTGTTTGATTGGGATTGTTATATTCTGCTTAAAATTGGTACATAATCACAAATCAACATCTAGGGTTTCTAGATTTTTCAATTGGTATCAGAGCAGGTCGTTCTATTTTTTTTTTTTAAATTCTTTTAGAATGAGATCTTGTTTGATTTGTGATAATGGATTCAATTCGTGAGGGAAATTTTATGGTTCGACCACTCCTACTTGACGAATCCTCGGAGAGTGATGATGAAGAGCTTGAGCAAGCTTATGAAAAGTTGTATAAGGAGTCTCTTAACTTATTCAAATTAAATGACAAACTCACAAAGAAACTCAAAGCATGTGAAAGTGAGAATGTCAAACTTAAGGAGGAGATTTCCGAGGCTAGGATTGATGCCATCAAGATAGCTGATGATCGACAAGCTCTTTGTGCAAAACTATTGACTTGTGAGACAGAGAGGAATGAGCTACAGGAAACCCATGCCATGGATGAAGAAAAGATTGAATCTCCCGAGATGTCACAAGTTGCTTTGAAAGAACTATTGATCAAGAAAGAGGAAGAGCTCAAGTGTGCTATGGCTACCATTGGTCTTTAGAACAAATGATCAAAGACTTTGGAGGATATCATTGGGTCTCAATAAATGAGTTGTGACAAGAGTGGCATTGGCTTTGGTGATAACAAAGAGCAAAAACAGAGCGCATCTACATCTCATGATACAAGAACTCAAGGAAAAGGAGAACAAAAAATTCAACATAAGGATGGACTTCTCAAACTTCCTAGAGTTGGTAAGGTAAAAGAAAAGAAGGTACACCCTGTACACCCTGTTTTTATTTGCCATCATTGTGGTATGCATGGTCATATTCGCCCTTATTGTTATAAGTTGTATGGAAGAGTGTATTTGCCTAGACCTAAAAATAGGAAGTTGGAAACCAAGTCGAGACGGGTTCTCATTGCAGGGGAAATGAACCACAACGTCAAGACACCACCCAAGAACCGCAATTCTTACAACTTTGTTCATACTAAAGCGGTTTGGGTGAGAAAAATTGACTTGTGTTAATTTGTTTATTTGTCTTAGTTTTTGGGTTTCTGTGTGTTTTTTTAATAAGAAAAAATGTGGGCATGTTTGTTTTTCTGTCTTCTTTGGTTAAGAAAAAAAATTGAAAAAAAAAAAAATCCAAAAATATTTTCTTAGTATGGTTTTGCAAACTTGAAATTTTTGAGTGGTCCTTGGTGCATATTGGAATTGATAAGAATATCCATTATATGTTAATATGTGTGTGCTTTCTGTAGTCATTACTCATTTCGAAGTGTGTGTTCTTTGATTAGTATGTCTCATTCTGTACACACTCTTGGATTAGCAAATATCGGAGTCTTCCGCCTTAGTGATTATTTTTTTCCTATGGACTTCTGGCATTGTATCTTTTGCTTTTCTAAAGGAATTGACCGATACTAGCATATCTTGGGTGATGTTGAGTCTCTTAACCACCTTCCATCTTTTTGCATCTCCACGGCTTTCCCCTCTATTCTTTGTAGTCCAGCCATGAGGAAAAGGCTACCTCAGAGTCACCAACCAGGCCATCCTTATTATATCCATGCTTCTTTGGTTTGGTTTCCATACTCTTGAGCGTGTCAGCCGCCAATGAATGTGCAAAAGAAAGAAAAATTGTGCAAAAGAAAAAAAAGATGTGCAAAAGAAAGAAAAGAAAAGAAAAAGATGTGAAAAAAAAAAGGAAAAAAAAAAAAAAGGATTCATTGATTGAGGGGGAGCCTCCGCCTTTACTCACCAAATACCCCTTGATTCTTAGTGGTTTGACTTTTCTTAGTTGTGCTTAGATTCTCTTGTCAGAGGTCCAGCTATCAGATCACTACTAGGATTTGAATCTTGTGTTTGTCGAACTCTAAGAGTCATACACACACTTTTATCATGGGATCTATGCTTGTCACATATTGCATCACTTTCTTTTATGAGGAATCTTCTAGAGGCTATGCACATTGTGTTTTCAAGTAATTGTGCTTCTTGGATAATCTTGTGTGTTTCAAGGTACAAATCAGAAATTCCTTGCTTGCTCCACCATATTATTTTTGTCGTTTTTTTTCTTGTTTATTGTTTTTAGTGAGGGGGAGTTTGGTTTATCATTGCAAGAGTTTGTTAGCATGAACACTTTGTTTTGTTTGGTAAGGGAGATTAGCTTTAGTTGTTTTGCATGTTGCTATGCACTGTTTGCTTATTATTTCCTTCTTGCATGCTCCTGATATTTACATCATCATATCATTGCTTGTGTGGTTTATGATATGGCTTTAGTTGATTGCGCTTCCTTTGTCAATTCGTGACAAAAAAAGGGGAGTATGTGTCTTAGTTTTCAGGTTTTCATGCTACATGTTCTTAAAGTTTTCAGGTTTTCATGCTACATGTTCTTAAAGTTTTCAAGTTTTCATATTACATGTTCTTAAAATCTCCAAGTCGCATCTATTCATGTTTTCCATCTCATGCTTCAAATGCTTCAAGATAATCTAGCCATATGTTTATTGCTTTTTCATATACTCTTGTGAGACTAATAGTTGTTTTGGAGATTGTGGCACTAATAGCTGTTTTGCAGATCTTAATCTTGAGAAAGAAGTTTGTGTTTGTTGGTTGTAATGAGTTGGGGTGATTAGGATTTTATTTGTTAGGTGTGTTTTGTCACGGCATTGCCAAAGGGGGAGATTGTTAGGTTTCATTATTGGTAATCCCGTTTGACAAGGATTTCTTTAAGAAGTTGATTTTCTTCCAAAACTAGGATTACTTTTGGATTTCTATAAGTAATTGGATTTCTTCCAAAACTAGGATTACTTTTGGATTTTCTATAAATAGTTGGTTTTCTCCCAAAACTATTGAATTCCTCCAGATCTTCTTTTTGGTTCTTAAGGTTTATATCTGGGGATATTTTGTTAGTTTTCTTTGATATTTTATTGAGTATTCAACTCATGGTTTAAAGAGAGTACATCAAAGGTTTTGTTTGTTATACACAAGAGAGAGAGAGAGAGAGAGAGAGAGAGTTGTTCTTCGATGGATTCTGAAGAATTCGAGCCTGAAGCTTCGGTGGATTCTGGAGTGGCTCATCGTAAAGACAATTCTGAGGTGAAGACAGGGTTGGAAGAGGCACATAGAGGTTGGTTCAATTAGGCGTAGATTCGCTAGATAATTGACAGTATACCTGTGTAATTCCTTTAAATCTTCTTAGTGGATTGTTTTGTGCCTGTTACCCGTGGTTTTTTAATCATAGTTAGAGGTGTCCAATTGTGATTTTTCCACGTAAAATCGTTGTGTCGATTTGTCTTTGATTGTTTGATTGGGATTGTTATATTCTGCTTAAAATTGGTACATAATCACAAATCAACATCTAGGGTTTCTAGATTTTTCAATTTACTGTTGAGATTTTTCTATGTCACGAATATGAGTGTGACACAAACCTACCTATGTCCCTTAGTGAGAGAGAAACATCCACTATAATTTGTAGAGAGTATAAACATGAGACCAAAAACAACCAAGGACTCAATAACAATACCCCAACCCTAAAATAATCCATGTTTTACTACTCAAGGGTAAATGAGTCAGAGTGAAAATCATGTTTCTTTGTCACACCAGTTGACTCTAGTAATTTTTCATCCCTCCTACATCTCTACAAACACTTTGAATCTCATACTCGTAGAGTTCCCTTAATTTCCCTATTTATAGGCAAATCTAAGAAATCATAATCTCATATAGTTAATAGAACTTACATATAATAGACTGATTGTGAATTCTAAACTGTACAATTTAATTCAAAGACGTGTAAAATTTTTAATAATTGTATTGAGTCCAGCAGGATACGGGAACACTCCCGATAATCTGTACCTTGGCTTCAATTGTACAAATCATCCTGAAAATAATAGTGGCAATGTCGATTCTACCACTGTCTGCAATCAACTATACTCAAATCAGCATGGCCTGTACCTCCGCACGAGATGCATGCACCCCTTATGGTGTCAACCCAAGAGATCACTACCATTAAAAAAAAACCCAGAGCACATGCCTCCTCAGGCTGGTCATGATAGCACACTCTTGACCTGACCTAGTAGGGGATTCACTCTCCTCACTTCAACTAGAGCATGTGGTTTATGTGCATACTAAGGGAGACAAGTGGCATGATTTAAGTTAGTCCTCTCCACCTATAATCGTCACAAGATAGAAGGACATATATCATAACATTAACCTCCTAGAATGATGATAGTCTAGATGTCACCTCTTAATAGGACTAAAGGCTAATAGATTTTTCCTCTCATGTGGAGCATAATCATAAGAGGCAAGTCTATATGTCAATTACACTAAAAAAGTACACTATTTATTCTAAACCCTAAACTTCTAATATCATCCTCTCCAAGAATAACACTAACTTGATCATTGAAAGGCCCTTCAGTAGAACACTTACCACTAGTGTATTCCTGAGGGTTTGAGAATTTTGTAATAAAAAACATTATGAGACTAATTTCAATTGTTAGTTGAGTCATCGTGAGAAGTAAAAAGAAAATAAAAATAAAATAATAAAATAAAAAAGAAAGAAAGAAAGAAAAAATAAAAGAAAAGACTAATAAATACATTTTTAGGGATAAAATAATTAAGTGCCAAAATGTATACTTTTTGAAGAAAATTTTGATTCCAAATGATAGTAATTTATTATACTAAATATCCAATTTTATCACTAAAAATACAATAATTAATGATATTTTTAATAATTAACATATTTCATCCCTAAAAAGTGATTTCATCCTCAATTTTTTTTTTTATTCTAAAATCTTAACTGCTCTCCTTCGATATAGTTTTTTCGGCAATTAAAAAAAAAAAAAAAAAAACGACCTTTGTCATGATAAAATGATACTTGGGCATCATTAAATGAAACAAAATGATTATTTAGTGCAATTTATTTGAATTGATTATAATTTTTTGTATAAATTATAAATATATTTCTTGAGGTTTGCTTAGAATATAAATTGTCCTGGCACTTTTAAAAATTACATCTCGTTCCTTGAAATTTTTAATTTTACAACAAACATCCCATTTCGTTAATAAATCATTAAGTCAATTAACAGTTTTTAATGATGTCAGAAATTTATTTCAATTATTAATTCAATTAATTTTATTATTGTATAGAAGAGTAATTACAAATTTTATTTTTTAGTTAATTTTTCTTAAATAAAAAATTATAACAAAAAGGTACTTGTAAATTTCCAAACCACATGGGACAATATGCATTTTAAACAAACTCCAGGGGTGCACTTGTAATTTATCCAATTTATTTATTTATTTATTTTGAGAGTTTGTATTAGATTATTTGGTATAACTTCTAATATCTACGTATTAAACAAATAATTTGAATAAGTTAAAAAAAAAAAAAAAAAACTGATTATCTAAACGCAAGGACATGCTTTGGAGCTATTCGGCTTCTTCTACTTAACAATTTTTTACCAGGCCGAAGAACAACTAGTTCAAAAGGCCCAACTTTTGGCATGGTAAAAATGATGATATTTGGGCATCATTGAACTTAACAAAGAAAGTTGGTTCAAAAGGTTTTCAGTGAGCCATTAATCAAGCCATTATGCCATGGAATGAATGAAAGCCATAAGCACTAACACCCACACATAATTACATCATCTGCCCAAGCAAGAATCACAAGAAGAACTGTCAAGCAGAGGCATTCATGATTAGTTAGATCATACTTGAACATGGATCTGAAAATACAACATTCCACTTGGATTTGGAACCAAACTTCTTTTTTTGACCCTCAAGGAAACAGTAACAGACAAATAACTTAATACACTAATTTAGAAGAAGTCTCTCTAAATGTATTTCTCTTTTCAAAACCAGAGGCGTTTTTCATAGAAGCCACTGCCTTAGCCCATTCAGGAATTTCCGCTTTCATCACCAACTCACGATTGATGATGATCAACTTATCATCAGCAGCATAGTTCTAAAAACCGGCCGATACGTTACGTATGGGCCGATACATATCGGAAAAATAGGATATCGCGACGGATACAGGCTGATATACCGCTGAGATTGAAAATCGCAAGCATATCGGCCGAGTCCCGGTACGTATCGGTCTGTAACCATTACACAAGCCGTTACATAAGTCGCAACGGGCCGATACTCACCAGTTCAAACCGGTACGAGAAAGAAAAAACTGAAAATGTTGTGAAATGATTTTTAAAATTTTATCGCCGCGACACCTGATTTCTGATACGTACCAATCGATACTACCGATACCGATACTCCGCGATCGATACCATTACGTTATCCATTACAGGGATTTAGAACCATGATCAGTAGTGCCTTTTTTTACATTCTGATGACTGCTTGAATGCTTTTCTGCTAGAAGATATGAATGAAGGTGGTTGTTCTTGTTTGCATCGTTCCCAAGCCTCGAGATCTATATCACATTCCATCTAATCTACACCTGCCACTGCCAGAGCTTCAATAGACATTGCCTCTAGTTTCAGAGTTACACTGTATTTGCAAGAAATAATGTATGAAAATATCAAAGACACCATAAAGGGGGGGAGTTTTATATCTGACATGGTACACGGGTCTCTCTCTTTGTTTATCTCTCTAGGAGAGTATGAAAAAGCTTGAAGATTGAATGCTAATGCGGGCAAAGGGGGTCAAATGTATATTGTAGAATGTGTTTTTTTTTTTTGTTTGATCATATTTATCACTGCTCAAATGAATATTTATAGCTGACTCTTGGCAATAATTATTTTAAAAATAATAAACATAAATAATATTTTATTACATACCCCAATAATGTAAAAAAATGAAAAACAAAATCCGGAGTTCTCATTCTTTATTAAGAATATGAATGCATTTATACGTACATCACCATAGTTCTAAAATCGGCCGATACGTATTGGAAAAATAAGACACCGCGACGGATATAGGCCGATATACCGCTGAGATTGAAAATCACAAGCGTATTGGCCGAGTCCCGGTACGTATCGGTCTGTAACCGTTGCACAAGCCGTTACACAAGCCGCAACGGGCCAATACTCACCGGTTCGGACCGGTACGGGAAAGAAAAAGCTAAAAAACTTGTGAAATGATTTTTAAAATTTCACCGCCGCGACATCTGATTCCCGATACGTACTGATCGATACTACGGATACCGATACTCCGCAATCAATATCGTTGCGTTACCCGATACCGCGATTCAGAGCCATGCACATCACAAGACCTTCCTACCTTTTTCAGTAATCTTACCTTCTTCTTTTTTTAATTGGAACCTAACTTTACCTTTTGTTTCCTAACATCCATACATCTGGAGATTAACGCATATGCCAACCTTTTGAACTGTTGTTGTTTTTTTTTTTTTTTTTGGTGGTAAATTATACAAATGGTCCTTATAGTTTATACGATTTGTCAATTTCGTCCATGTTGTTTCAATTTGCTCGATTTTGCCCCTTAATTTAACAGATTGTGTCATTTTAGTTCAATAAATAACGATTGTTAAGTTTGGTGGATGGCAAGTTTACACAATGTGCCAATTTGATCATTGTAATTTACACAATGTGTCAATTTGATCTCTATTGTTTTAAATTGACACATTGTGTAAATACATGGACCAAATTGATACATAACTTGACTTTCCGTCCACCAAACTTAATAACCGTTATTTATTGAATTAAGATGACACAATCCGTTAAATTAAAAGGCAAGATCAAGTAAATTGAAACAATAGGCACCAAATTGACATATCGTGTAAACTATAGAAACTATTTGTATAATATACCCTTTTTTTTCTTCAACACTCCTTAGATTTGTTAGTTTGTTAGTAAAGTTCGTGTACCACTTAAAGGGCTGTCGCTGCTCCATCAACTTGAACCCTAAGGTGCAGCTACACACCGACTTGCCACAAGGGTGACCTTTCCTCACTGCACTCTAAGGTATAGCTACATGCCAACTTGCTACAAGGGCCTTGGCTTTGAACTGTTGTTGAATCAATTGTATTTGTGATATTAATTATTATAAATATTATAATTAAATTTTTATTAGTCATACAATAAATAAATAATAAGTCATAATCAAATACCATATAAGGTATAGCTAAATATATATTTGATCAGAAATTAATATCACAATAAATCATAAAAATATTACAATAAATCATTAACACCCTAATAAATTATAATTAAATATTACAAATATCAAGAATATACGATACAAACAAAGCTACTTACTTTTTGATTGTAGTAGGCTTTGGAGCAATGTAGAGATGATTTATTTATTTATTTATTTATTAAAGTCTAATTACAGAGTAATGCAAGAGACAAAGAATTCAAAAATAGAAAAGTATAAAAAAAAAAAAGTATGTGGCTTAAATTCAATTTTTGTATGATGGAGTTCATGATTAAAATGAATTTGGATTACACATTATTTTTTTTTGGGTGCTTTTCTTTGTTTCAGTTATTTGTCATGTTTTTGTTTTTATTTTTATTTTTTATAATCAGGTGTCTGGACCAACTTGTGTGCATCTCGACTAATCTCGAAACAAATCCCACCGAGTTAAATTTTTTGTTGTAGTCATCAACATGGTTAAATTTTTATTAATCAGTAAATTTAATATTACCTCAAGTGAACAACTTCTCCGTAATGCAACTTTTGGGGATTGCATTGCACCATGCCGTTTGCCCACTGGAGGCTCACTTTGGGCCTATCTCGATAATTCAAACTTTTCATCTTCTAGAACATGTTGAGTAGATCATGCATTTAAAAAATTAAAATCTTTTTTTTTTGTAATTCCTGTACGGGGAGCAAATATTCCGACAAGCCCGTACTCCTTTCTTCCAAGCTCCGTTTCTGCCCGATCACCTGCGAGCACAACGGCGGTGAGCTACCCGGCGGTGTGTGGCCGGAAAGCCCCTCCGACGATCAAGTTAGCACACACCTTGGGATACAGAGAGAAAGAGGAGAGAGTTGAGTGTAAGTATTTCTCTTACCAAATGTTCATCTGTCTGAGTATGGGGGGCGCAGACAAGCTTATATACCTTCTGCGCCTCAAATCTACTCCCAATGATCTCTTGACACGTGGTACTACTATCCCATCTGTTAACACAAATCTCGCTGAACATCACCTAACCCAACTGCCTGCCCACCCTACTGGGAGCTCGGCAGTCAGGCAGCATCATCTCGGCTATCAACGGCCATGCTTCACTTCATGCCCAAGTAGTCCGGTATCCGGGCTCACTTCCAGCCATGCTCGGCTATATTCCAGCGAAGCCGAGCTTGAGATTAGTCATACCGGTCAACCAAAGACCTTCCCGCCGAGCTCCAGGCACGAACCTCCCTGCCGAGCTAACGATGCGTGCCTTACAACCGAGCAACGCACGAACCATGGGGCCCCCGCTTGGCTGAACCCATACCTGACCGGCCTACTTGTCAACAAGATTAGGTAGCTCGGTCCCACAAGGAATTCGCCATTACCGAGCAAAACCACGGCCCAATTTTGAAGCCAAATACCTCGTCCCAAACTCAGATCATAAATCTCCCTCTCAATTCCCGTTAATTCCGTCCGCGCTAACGTGACCGGGATTACCTGCCCAGACCAGTGTACCACTTCCTCGGTCCTCAGCTTGCAAGAGGTCAACCGGGCTGATTTTTCGTATTTGGTTTCTCGCCCTGCTCGGTCGACGCCTCGTCTGACCCTCCTGTCTCTTCAACTCTGACGCTGCCATTAAGGAGGACACGTGTCAACCTCCCATTGGCCCTCGAGCAGCCAACCCAGCCGTCCCCCGGAATTCAAATTCTTGGCGGTTCTTCTGGCCTATATACATGCCCAGTCCACCTTCATTCCAACCTTACTGAATCTCTTTCTTTCTTCTCGATCTAGAGCTCCTGCCCTTCATCCCTGCCATTGCTGAGTTCGTGTTCGAAGAGGAAGCAGCTGCCCTTTACTGGTAAGTCCTCAAACCCTTGTTATTGCCATCTTTATTCGCTATTTCTTCACTTTAGGGCACAAAATCCATAGGTTTTAGGACACGCCCCTCCCAAACTCTTAACTTGACCCTATTTCCTTCGAAGTTCTTCAAGCTGTTCTTCATTTTTCCTGAAGAACACTGAAGATCTGGGGCGGACCGGGCTCCAGGTCTTCATTTGATCCACAAAGTCAATCTGACCGAGCAAATAACTTGTTTGCCTCAACCTTAGTAAAAACCGGGATAGCAAAAGAACTTGGCCGCTCGACCGGGCTAACATCTGGTCTGCTTGGGCGACCGAGATCCTGCGTTAGCCTTTACGACTGAGGTGGTTTGGCACTCTTCATGACCGAGCTAAAGCCAAGCTCGCTTCGCGCGACCGCGCTCCCTCTTACACTTGCCATCCTTTTTCCTGCAGAGTCCAAGGGGACCACTGACAATTACCGAGGCTCTCAAAGACCGAGCAGCCGTCAATCACCTGACAGTGCCAAACCTCCTTAGCCGAGCTAGCTTAGCCGGTTTCACATGGGGAAATTTCGCTTCCTCGTCGACACTATGGCTGCGCTGGCCGCGTTCAAGGAGGAGTACGGCATCCCGGTCGATGTTCACTTAGAGCTTGCCGAATTTGAGACAACCCCCTGGGGCAGATTAGATCAATGCCCCTTTACCGTGCTGTCCATCATTGAAGGAGGCCTCCGCTTCCCCATCAACCCATTGATGACCGAATTTTTGCGCCGGACCGGGCTAGCACCCACCCAAGTCTCAACCAACACCTACCGAATAATCAATGGCGTGCACGAGTTAAACAACCAGCTAGGCACAAATTTAGGTTTAGCCGAGATACTGCGACAATACACCCTTGGGCACACCGGCGATGGTCTCGCCTATTATTTAAAGATTAGGCCGGACAAAGAGAAAATAGTGAAAGGCACCCCAGACAAGGACTTGCACGATGACGACTTCTTCTGGGTGTCTGGCAACTACGAAACAGCCGACGTGCCGGGCTGGCGCATTAGCAAAAATTTCGACGAGACATGTAAGTCGTGCTAACTTGCCCGGTCGCTTTGTTTCTTTGCACTAATCTGTACTTAACATTTTTCTGTTTCCTTTACAGCGATTCAACCCTTGCAAGCCAACTACCAACACCTCAACGTAGAAGCCATCCGGACCGTGCTCTGCTACTGCCACCGCGATTGCAACGAGTTGCTCGGCTATACCCCAACATACCGGTACTCAGCCCCACGCCGGAGTATGGTCACAGACTTTTTCCGTGCTCCATCACCTCCTCCAGACCCAACTCTACCGAACGTGCCGCTAATCTGGTTGACTGAAGAGCAAGAGATGGCGAAACGAAGCCGCATCAAAAACCTCCTCACAGCCACTTCAGCCGAGATACCGAGCATCGTCACCCGTTCGCCAGCTGCCGGTCAATCTAGCGGCCCCGTGGTTGCCTTGGCATCTCCAGCCGCCGGGCAAGCCAGACAAGAAACCCGCCGAGCCGGCAAAAGACCTCGCGCAGACCCATCTGCCGAGCTGGTTGCCGAGCTAACCACCGAGCAGCCCGCCGTCACCGCCGACCCCATACCAGCATGGCGACCGCAGCTAAAACACCGGGGCAAAGACATCCTAGCTAATGCTTCCGTCAAGGGCGATAAGGAGCACTTGCTCGCCTTCGACCTTTCAAAGGCCCTTCTCCTGCCGAGCGACGTGGTTGGCAGCGACTACGTCCCTGACACCCGGTTGGTGAAATCAGCCGTGAAGTCCAGCAGCTCGGTCAAGGTTCTAACACCGACGTGTTTGCCTCTCCACCGGCTGCTTTCCTACCGACCTATCTCGTGCCATACGCTAATGACATTTTCAGCGCGTTGCAGGCCGAGGCCGAGGCCGAGGAAGGACTTGAAGAAGAGGCCGAGGCAGATGCTGAGGGAGAAGACCGCAAAGAGCAAGAGCAGCCCGACCAGACTCTGACCGATGTACAAGACCAATCTTCAACAGTCAACTTGGAGTCAACCGAGGATGAATTCACCAACCTCTCCCCCTTAGTTTAGTTTTCTTTTTGTTTTGCTTTTGGCTTTTTGTAACCGGGCTGTCAGCCCCACCTCTTGTACTTATTTTTGATCAATGAAAATGCTAAATTTCATCAAGTGTTTGAGCGGTATTCATGCCTCATAACTTCAGCCGAACAAAATACCTCAGCAAGACGAACCACATTAACTCAGATAACCGGAACAAACCATCTCGGTGGTACTCCCAGAGTTGAACAAAGCATCAGCTCTTTAAACAACCGTAATAAACACCTCGGCTTAGAATAATTAAGTTGAATAAAACATCAACTTTGAACCGGAGTAAACATCTCGGTTGAGACGAACTAAATTGAGCACAGCAACTTCTTTGAACCGGAATAAACCATTTCGGTTGAGAATACCCAAGTTGAACAAAATATCAAATTTCAATTGGAGTAAGCATCTCAGTTGAGACGAACTAAGTTGAGCAAAACATCAACTCCTTCAACCGGAATAAATCATCTCGGTTGAGAATACCTAAGTTGAGCAAAACATCAACTTTCAACCGGAGTAAGCATCTCGGTTGAGACGAACTAAGTTGAGCAAAACATCAACTCCTTCAACCGAAATAAATCATCTCGGTTGAGAATACCTAAGTTGAACAAAACATCAACTTTCAACCGGAGTAAGCATCTCGGTTGAGACGAACTAAGTTGAGCAAAACATCAACTCCTTCAACCCGAATAAATCATCTCGGTTGAGAATACCAAAGTTGAACAAAACATTAACTTTCAACCGGAGTAAGCATCTCGGTTTTTACATCAAAACAACAATCTGAATGCCAAAGCAAAAAAGACACTTCTATATATTGACAAAAAGAATGTTACATGAAGTGTAATGCAAAAAATTCCTTTGCATAAAAAAGAAAGCAAAAGCTAGAAATAATACAGCTTGAGATTGGCTGCATTCCATGGCCGGGGAATTCCCCTACCGTCCAAGCCTTCCAAGTGGTATGCCCCCTTGCCCGCCAGACCGGTTATCTTGTAGGGTCCTTCCCAATTTGCCCCTAGCTTGCCTTCCCCTGGCACCAGGGTATTGCCCATGACTTTTCTCAAGACCCAATCACCTACTTTGAACGGTCTGGGGTGCACCGTTTTGTTGTATTTCCTTGAAAGCTCTTGTTGGTAGGCGGCCACGTGGATGAGAGCCTTTTCCCAACGCTCTTCCACTAGATCCAGTTCCAGGGCAATGGCCTCGGCGTTCAGCTCGGGCTCAAAACTTTCGCTTCTGAGGGTGGGCATGCCAACTTCCAAAGGTATGACCGCCTCCATGCCATAAGCCAAAGCAAATGGAGTTTCCCCGGTAGACCGGCGAGGGGTTGTTCGGTATGCCCAAAGGACGCTAGGGAGTTCCTCAACCCACTTTCCCTTTGTCTTCTCCAGCCGTTTCTTCAACCCATCAAGTATGGTCTTGTTTGACGCCTCGGCCTGACCATTAGACTGCGGGTAAGCCGGAGTAGAGTTGTAGAATTCAATCTTTAAATCTTCACAAAACCCTCTGAATAGGCGACTGTCAAACTGGGTGCCGTTATCAGAGATCAGAATTTTGGGGACGCCAAACCGCGTGGCCACATTCTGCCAAACAAACCGCTTCACATCTTTCTCCTTGATTGTTGCCAAAGGCTCAGCTTCAACCCATTTGGTGAAGTAGTCGGTGGCCACGATGAAGAACTTTCGGTTGCCTGGTGCTGTTGGGAGCGGCCCCACGATATCTAGCCTCCACATTGCAAAGGGCCAAGGGCTGGTGAGAGGAAGAAGTTCCCTGGCTGGCCGGTGGATCTGATGAGCAAACTTCTGGCACTTCTCACACTTGCGAACATACTTCTGTGCGTCGGCCTGCATGTACGGCCACCAGTAGCCTTGTGAAATAGCTTGGTGGACCAAGGACCTGCCCCCTATATGACTGCCACAGATGCCTTCGTGAATTTCGTACAGGAAGGCCTCCACGCTGCTCGGGTGCATACATTTCAGATAGGGACCGGTGAAAGACTTCTTCTATAAAGTGCCGGACGGAGAGAGCCAAAACCGCTCTGACTTCACCCGCACTTTATGGGCTTCCTTCTTGTCGGCTGGAAGGGTCCGTTCTCTGAGAAAAAGTATGATAGGGTCCATCCAAGAGGGCCCTAGCTCGGTGCGGAGTACTTCTGTCTGCCCGGTTGCTTCAATGCTGGGTCTTGGAAGGAATTCAATCAAAAGAGGGTTAGGAGATGAGTTACCGACCACGGAAGCCAGTCCGGCCAACTCATCCGCTCGGCTGTTTTCTTCTCGGCCAATCTGTTGGACCCTGATCGCCTAAAATCGCTTGATGTGGTCCCTGACCAATGCTTGGTACTTCACCATTCTGTCATCCTTTACTTCGTATACCCCAGAAACATGGTTAACCACAAGCTGGGAATCACTGTAAACCATTAGCTTGGATGCTTGCATCTGAAGCGCGCTCTTAAGCCTGACCAATAGCGCCTCGTACCCGGCCTCGTTGTTGGATGCTGGGAAGCCAAGCGTGATAGAGTGTTCAATAGTCAGACCATCCGGCGAGATCAGAACTATACCTAGCCCGGCACCGTAACGGTTCGAAGCTCCATCAACAAAAAGTTTCCACATCTCCCCCACAAAGAGCTTCCAGCATTCAGAAGGGTCCTGAGAGGCTTGAAGGTTGATGGGATCATGGCTGCTCGGCTTTTCGGTTCCAGGCTCTGTTCTGAGCAGCTCCATTGCAGCCCCCCCCGGCGATTCGGCACCGGACTCAGCAAGTTGATCCGAAATGCCCAAGTCCGTAGGCAAATCGCCAGGTTACGGTATTGTGCCGTCCGCAGTCTCTGTGCTGTGTGGTTCCACTTCTTCCCCCCTAGGTGATGCGGTACCGGACAGAGTAGGTTGATCGGTGTTACCCAACTCCGTCATCGTATCGCCGGGTTGTAGAATCGTACCAACTGAAGGTGCTTCGGCGGGGCGCGCAAGTTCCGCGTCGCCAATTCCGCCAAGCTGTTGTGTTTCGGTCGGGCTTGCACTCTCCTCATCTGCCGCGGCAATATCGACCGGGCATACCGGATGAGTTCCAGGTGAAAACTTAGCGACGAAATCGGCCAAGGTCTGGGCTTTTATAGCAGTGCGCGGCTGGAACTTCACATCGAATTGTCCCAGTTCGACCGCCCACTTGAGAATTCGACCGGAAAAGTCCGCCCGTTCGAACAAAGCTTTAAGGGGGAACTCGGTCAGAACAATGATGGTATAGGCGTGGAAATAGTGCGCCAACTTTCTCGAAGCCATCATCAATGCCAACGCAAGCTTTTCCAACGGCAAGTATCTCGACTCTGCCGGTAACAAGGTTTTACTGATGTAGAAAATTGGGAGGTGCTTGATCCCTTCAGCTCGGACAAGCACTGCACTGATTGCATATTGTGAAACAGCCAGGTAAAGGTAGAGTTCTTCGCCGGGCTTCGGTGTTACCAATAGTGGCGCCGAAGACAGATATTCCTTGAGCTCGGCTAAAGCCCGATCACACTCTTCGTCCCACGAGAACTTTGATTTCAATGCCTGAAAGAAAAGGCGGCAGCGATTTGATGACCGACTTATAAATCTATTAAGCGCGGCGGCCATTCCGGCCAGATGCTGCACGTCCTTAGTCGAACTAGGCTGTTTCAACTCTTGTACGGCTCTGATCTGCGTCGGGTCTACTTCGATACCTCGGTTCGTGACTAGGAAACCCAAAAAATTTTCCGGATCCCACGCCGAAGGCACACTTAGACGCATTCAGGCATAGCTTGTGCTTTTTGAGAATGGCGAACATCTAGGCCAAGTCGGACAAATGGTCTGCTTGATGCCGGCTCTTAACCACCATATCATCAATATAAGCCTCCATTGTCCGGCCTAGCAGAGGTGCGAACATCTTGGTCACCATCCTTTGAAAAGTTGCCCCGACGTTTTTCAAACCAAAAGGCATGACTCGATAGCAAAAGAGTCCCCTTGGTGTAGTGAATGAGATGATCTCTCGGTCAGGCCCATGCATGACAATCTAATTTTAGCCACGGTAGGCGTCCAAGAAACTGAGCCTGTTATGTCCAGCCGTTAAGTCCACAAGCTGGTCTATTCTAGGCAGAGAGAAGTTGTCTTTCGGACAAGCTCGGTTGACGGTCTTGTAGTCAACGCAAACATGCCACTTCCCATTCTTCTTGGGCACCACGACTGTGTTTGAAATCCACCGAGGGTAGTGTACTTCCTGAATTGCTCGCGCCTCAAGCAAGTTCTTCATTTCCTCCGCAACTACCTCGGCGTGATACAGCGCCGATCTCCTTGTTCGCTGAATGACTAGCTTTGCTCCGGGGAAGACATTGAGGTGATGGCAGATAAAACTTGGATCGAGGCCGAGCATGTCGTAAGGCGACCATGCGAAGACCTCGATGTTGGCCATCAAAAACTCAACCATTTCGGTCCTTTCTGGGGCAGTAAGGCTGGAGCCGAGCAAGAAGAACTTGTCCGGATGCTCTGTATCAATTCGCACTTCCACTAATTCCTCAACAGCTTTGTCCTCTGCCCTGGTGCCCACATCCTCAAGAACTCCCTGGTCTTCCAGTCCTTCTATCATTTGAACAAAGCCTTTGGCAGCCCGGCTCCCGTTGACTACCACGAAGCACTGCTTTGACATGACTTGATCTCCCCAAATTTCTTCGATTGCCCCCATAGCCGAGGGGAATCTTATCACCTGATGGTAGGTCGACGCCACGGCTTGCATCGCGTGAAGCCATCCCCTTCCAAGGATCAGGTTATAAGTAGATGGTACTTCCAACACCCAGAACTCCACTTGCTTGACCACAGATCCCGCTTTGACCGGCAGGATAATCTTTCCCAAAGGCCACTCCGGTTGTGAGTTGAAACCAACCAGTGGCGAAGTCGCCGGAGCCAAGTCTGTATCATAGAGCTTGAGCTGCTTGAATGCATTGTAGTACATGATCTCGACCGAGCTTCCCTAATCGATCAAGATCCGTTTGACATCAAATTCCTTGACGCGGAGCGTCACTACTAAGGCGTCATTGTGCGGTGTCTGAATGTGCTCTAGATCCCTTGAGGAGAAACTGAGCACATCTTTTTCTTCGGTCTTCCCCCTCTTGATTGCAGGCTGAACCGACAAGACTTCCCTCATGTGTTCTGCCTTCTTGATCATACCCCGGAGCTCGCATACCCACGCCGGCTCCACTATGCCGTGGATGACATTAACGACTCCTTGGGGGCGCACATCACGGTCATCTGGCCCCCGCGGATCAACCGGAGCTTGATTCGCCTTGACTCCTCCATCGATGTAAAAGTCCAGGTGTCCGGCTGCAACTAGCTCTTCCAAGTGTTGTCTCAAAAGCAAACAATCCTCTGTCCGGTGGCCGCGCTCCCGGTGAAACGTGCAATGGCACCGCGGATTGAAGCCCTTCTGACCGTCGCCCAACTTAGCTGGAAACCGGACATACTCCTCGTCTCGGATTTCACTAAGTATGCGATAGATTGGAATCTTGAAGACCGTGGTGATGTTTGTCCTGGCCCTCAACCTGCTGTTGGCATCGGCCACGTCATCTCGGGGGTAGTCGTCCCGGTCATTCCGACGTCCCCTTCCCCGGTTCTTGCGATTCGAGCCACGGTCCGATTCCTCAGCGCGGTTACTTGATCGGCTGGACTCTTGCCCAACTGCGTGCACTTTGCCAGCTGACCTTTTGTCTCTTGCTACTAGAATCACCTTCGCGGTAGATGCCGACGCATCATCCTCTACTCGGATGTGCTCATTAATACACTGCATGAGCTGGCCCATGGATGTCGGCTAGTGCATGGTAAGCGAATCCCGCAATCTATGTCCGACCGGGAGACCACGCTTGTATTGAGTGATTGCAAGGTTGACCGGGCAATCCAAGATCTCGTTGAAGGTCTCCCAATATCTGGAGTTGTATGCCTTCAATGTGTCGCTCGGTTCCATCTTGACACTCAGTAGGTGATCAACTTCCTTTGGTGTTTTGGTGTTGGTTTTGAAGCGCATCACAAAGGCTTCGGCCAACTGGTGCACCTCTCGATACTCCCTTCCGGCAACCTTTCAAACCATTTCAAACCCAGTTCGCCTAAGCTTGACAGGAAGATAAGGCACATAAGTGCGTCATTCCGCCTATGTCCGGCCATAACCTGCCGGAAGTGGCTTACATGCATGTAGGGATCGGTCTTTCTGTCGTAAAGTGTGAATTTAGGCTGGTGGAAGCCTACCGGAAGCGGTGTTGTTTCTATCTGTAAGGAGAAAGGGGTGGCGCTCAGCCTCGCCAAGTCTGAGTCTACAAGTAGCGGCGCTGCTTGGCGGGGTGGAGGCATTCCGACCTCCTCACTGGCGTGAACTCCATAGGATAGCCGCTGGAACGCCGGCACCCTCTAAGCCTCCCGCCGGCAAGCCCGTTCCTTTAAGACCGCCCGTAAATCCTCAGAACGAGCGGAATAAGAATACGTCGACGTCGTCTCCGGACGTGAGGGCTGGTAAGTGCTATCTTGCGCGCTGGACTTCTTTGCACGCACATCGGAATCACTAACCTAGTAGCTTCTGGTAATAGAGATGGACGGAGTGTGCCGCTGACTCTGACTGCCTGAGCGGCAGGGTTGGGTGCGCTCACTGTGGTCTCCCACTCCAGCTACACCCTTCCCTTTGACATGCCGCTTCAGCTCCTCCATCTCCGCCGCCATTCACCGGATGACGGCGTCCTGGTCTCTGAGCTTGTGTTCCAGACGTCTCGCATGTGATTATCTCCGCCGCCGATGACCGTCTGGACTCCGCGAATGACCATAACTTCTTCCGCGCTTATCGCGCGCGTCTCCCGACTGTCCTCCTGGAAATGTCTCCAGGTCCGTCATTGGAGGAATGGCGGGATGTCCTTCTCTCCGTTGGTCTGACTTCGGGGTAACTCCGTCGATGGCGGACACTGGAATCTCGTCGTTGTTCGCCATGAATGGCGATCAGACGAGCCTGGAAGACAAGGTTTTGTCTGCAAAGATTCCCACAGACGGCGCCAATTGTACGGAGAGCAAATATTCCGGCAAGCCCGTACTCCTTTCTTCCAAGCTCCGTTTCTGCCCGATCACCTGCGAGCACAACGGCGGTGAGCTACCCGGCGATGTGTGGCCGGAAAACCACTCCGACGATCAAGTTAGCACACACCTTGGGATAGAGAAAGAAAGAGAAAAGAGTTGAGTGTAAGTATTTCTCTTACCAAATGTTCATCTGTCTGGGTATGAGGGCGCAGACAAGCTTATATACCTTCTGCAACTCAAATCTACTCCCAATGATCTCTTGACACGTAGTACTGCTATCCCATCTGTCAGCACAAATCTCGCTGAACATCACCTAACCCAACTGCCTGCCCACCCTACTGGGAGCTCGGCAGCCGGGCAACATCATCTCGGCTATCAACGGCCATGCTTCACTTCATGCCTAAGTAGTCCGGTATCCGGGCTCACTTCCAGCCATGCTCGGCTATATTCCAGCGAAGCCGAGCTTGAGATTAGTCATACCGGTCAACCAAAGACCTTCCCGCCGAGCTCCAAGCACGAACCTCCCTGCCGAGCTAAGGATGCATGCCTTACAACCGAGCAACGTACGAACCATGGGGCCCCCGCTTGGCTGAACCCATACCTGACCAGCCTACTTGTCAACAAGATCAGGTAGCTCGGTCCCACAAGGAATTCGCCATTGCCGAGCAAAACCACGGCCCAATTTTGAAGCCAAATACCTTAGCCCAAACTCAGATCATAAATCTCCCTCTCAATTCCTATGATGAAATTGGAGCTTATCGACAGAAACGAATCAATTTAGATAGCCCTCTGTGGCTCCGGTAGCGACTAGATCAACACATTATTTCTTCAAGAGAAGCTCCCATTGGTAGAGACAGAGGGAATTTCCGGTGGAGCGGTGAAATGCGTAAAGATCAAAAAGAACACCAACGGCGAAAGCACTCTACTGGGCCTATTCACTTTTTACTAGTGATTTAGTTATATTATTTGACCAATTTTGACTTCATGATTTGAATATTTGAAGTATTTAGGAAAGCCTCAGAATAAGTAAGAATCAAAAATTAAAAATTTCTGTTTTAGTTAGTTTAAGTTAGTGTACATCTTTCTTTTTATCAACCCCTTGACCTAAAAAACAGTAATCTTTCTCAATAAAGTTGGTTGATTAGGACACTTGGAGAGCGCAGTACAACAAGGAGTTGTATGCTACATTCGGGATGGATGAAAAACTCCCAAAAAGCAATTTATTGATTCTCTTCCAATTGATTGGACCGTAGGTGCGATAATTTACTTCATAAGGTCTCTAGTTTTGAAAAAATGAATAACATGCATTATTTCCAGAATTGATTGTTAATTTTTTTTTTTAAGGTTTAAGGTTTGGGGAAAAATGCAGTTCAATGTGTGTACTGATATCTGATAACTTAATTTTTGATATGAATGATCTAATCAGTGAACCATGTACAATTCGGATTATCGAGGTAAGACTAGATTTGGCAAACTACACGGTACAATTCACTAAAAGTGGACTGTAGAGAAGTTGTTCCCATACCTAAACTTATATATAAACAAATTTTCATAATGATTTTTTTTTTTTTTTAATTTATTGGGGTTTACTAAACCCTTAGTAATGTATGTGGAGCAATTCATAACTAGACTTTATGAGAAACTTATCAACACTCAACTTACCACGCACTTGGGATTTGGGATTTAGAATTTAGAGAGTGTAATTATTTCAACTAAATTATAATAATTTTTAAGATTAATTGATGAAAAATTCATACCAATGAAAAGTCATTTAGAAAATTGTTGGAAAGTCATCAAAAAATTGGTTTGAAAAGTCATCAATGGCATTGACAGCGGTGAGGTGGATAGATAGGTAATATTGAACAGATGAATGAATAGATACACATGTACAAATATGTGATATTTAGATAGATATGTGACATATGGATATATAGGTAACATTGAACAGATAAGTGAATAAATATATGTGTAGAAATAGGAGACGTTTGGACAAATAAGTGACACGTGAATAGATAGATGACATTTGGGCAAATAAGTGACATTTAGACAAATAGATACTTTGGACACATCAATGTTATTTTGGTCCAAAAAAAATTAGGGGGACTTATGTGCTATTGTCCAATAAGTTCTGTGAGAATTAATGGTGTTTTCTATCAAACACTATTAAAAAATGTCACTAATTCTTAATTTTCAGTGACAGTTTAAAAATTTTGTCACAAAAAATGCTAATTATAAGTTTTAGCGACAGTTTAAAAAAAATCATATAAAGCTCTGTATAATTGTTGTTTGTTTGTTTGTTTAGCAGCAACTCTGTAGTATCTAGCAGCAACTAACTATTAGCTTCAGCATCTAGCAGCAACTCTGAAGCAGCAACTACGAAGCAATACACCTCAATTCTGCAGTAGCAACTAGATTGACTCCCAACTATACACAACAGCATACTTGCTTCAAATTAGATACCATGTCATGAACTAAGTACTTCAGCTCTTTCAAATTTGATTTTGCCCATAAAGCAACTCTAACCTTCACCAACTCAGTCAATTCTACAAAATCTAGCTTTGCCTCTTTAAACAAACACTCATTCCTAAGTTTCCACATAGACCACATCATTGCTAAAGGAACTAGCTTCCAAATTTTCTACACCTGAACCTTGTATTTTATACCTGACCACCAATATAGGAGTTCCTCCACTAAACCAGGGATGAACCGATTCAAATTCCACCATTTCACAATATCATACCAAACTCTCCATATCAAATGACAATGTAGTAGTACATGATTCATGGTCTGCACTTCAGATTTGCAAAACACACACAGTGTATTGGCATTGGGATTCAACACTCCTATCCTAAGAAAAAAATATGAGGATTTAATCCTGCCTCTCCAAGCTAGCCAACTCGGGAATTGCACTTTTGGAGGAGCAATATTCCTCCAAATGCTCCTTATAATTGTTTTTTTCAGGTCCTTTTCCACTCTTTTCAACACCAATGCCACAGTGCAAGACCCAAAAAGAGTGTGCTAACCAAGAACAAGAATCATCAACCATTGCATTTAGGTTAGGTGCATTATGCAGCAAATCATTCAATTTGGACACTTCCTCCTCTTCCCAAGCAAAAAGAGGCCTTCTAAAAGCTAGTTTCTAGTCACGACCCTCTCATTTCCTATGGAAAAAATGCAGCGGTGAACAACGTTTCTCAGTTGACAATGAAAACAATCTGGGAAAGACTTCACAAAGGCTCTAATTATTAAACCATCTATCAACCCAAAATTAAATCATTTTACCATTACCCATAACTGTTTTGACGTTGTGAAAAAGAATTCACTCAAAGCAGGATTAGATAAATTCATTAATAATATATCCTGCCACAGAGTAGACATCAAACCTGAATCCACTGGTAACAGACTCCATCTACCACCAATCCCTCCATACTTACTACACAACACTTGTTTCCACAATGCATTCTCCTCTCTACCACACCTTCACCACCACTTTATTAGTGGGCAATCATTTACCTCCCTCAGATTCCTAACCCCTAACCCTTCTTGAATCTTGCTCAAGCATACCTCCTTCCAACTAACTAGATGTACTTTTCTCCTCATTTCAGTTCTTCTCCAGAGAAAATTAGACTGAATTTTATCAATTGATCTTGCAATACTGTAACAAGCCCGCGGGGGACCTCGCTACAGCTCGGACTCGATTCGTGTCACGGTTCTTAATCTTGAACCAAAGAGTCCAAATCCGGCAAATCGTTTTGAGAAAACATATTTTTGAAAGAAGTGCCAAACATGGACTGCTTTACCAGATACAGAGTCGCCACCTAAATATTTTATTTTTGGGAAATTTAGGAAACCCTGACTCGTGCCTAAGGCCACGTGTCCGTTATCACCAAAGTTGCCTCGGCTCGGGAACTTGGGTACGATTGGGGAAGGTCACTTCGTGAGCACCCCCGCTCGCCCGATCAAAGATCGGCCTCTACTAACCATGCTATCTAGTTTTGAAAACATTATGCGTTCTTATTCCGGTTATTAGCCTAGATTTACTATGTGATGCGCACAGCATACAAGTATAGATCGGGTCGCCTGAATTGGAACAAAACACTTCATGTTTGTTTTTGAAAGATGGTTTGCTACTCGCAAGTAGGCTTAAAATGCAGATTTTGCCACCCTTAGGTGGGCTTAGAAAAAATGGTTTTGCCACTATCTAGTGGGCTTAAAACAAACAATCAACGCATTGTTCCAATTCAAATAACCCAACCTTCACCCACAGGCATTCAAGCAGTTATATCACATAAGCACATAGCCTCATGGTAAGCATGCTATCATGGCAGTCACTCACACACATGCAAGGATGCTAAAGCACAAAAACTTACCGAGTACTCCAAGCCAAAACAGAAGCTGATTAGAAATCCATGCATGATCCTAAATATGCAGGAATGCCTAATGCAACACATGCAATAATGCAACTAAGATAGGCTCGGCTATTCTAAACATGGCATATGAAATGCTACAACTAACAAGTATTCAACTCGGAATTGAAATACAATGCAGTTAGTATGATGCGCCGAGCCCGGTGCATGCAAAACAGATGAATGAATGCAAACATGCTATCATACTGTATGCTAATTAAAATATGCCCTAATCTAACCATCATAAGCTGATAAATAAAAGGGAGAAAGACGTGAGGTTAGAAGACATACATCACACGCACGCACACTTATTACAGTTATGCCCTCGTGCAGAGGGTCCGAATAAATAATACAGTCCCGAATAAATACAGTCCGAATAAATACAAAACCCTAATTAATTAACAAATTTAACTAGGAAAGCTATAAATTGGCATGCAAGCCAGGGACTGCCTCGACTCTACTCCGGATGATGAATGATGCATGTTCGGGTTGCTTGGCGCAGAAATCCATTGCGATGCCCCAATTAGCCTCTGTTTGCAATTGTTCTTGGAATGTGTGCCAAGCTCCGGAAGGCTGCTGATTCTTGATTTGCTGCAACAGAGAGCAAGAAAGGGGCATAGCAATGTATTTTCACATATGTATGCATGCCTCGATCCTCGTGCCACCAATCACGCATATCGATGCATGATGGCCGAGGAGTCGAATTGCACAACTCAATATGGAATGAATGCACATGAAAACACAACAAGACCAAGACTCCATCATGGATAATCCGGAGTGTCGGTGACTGCGGAATTGAGACACGTTCCGTCACTCGGAGTACGAAACGTACCTCGTTTCCCGTGCTCGGGCTAACTCCTATCCCAAACACAATGTAATATGCATGATATGCATGAATGCAATCTAAGATACAACCTAACATGCACAATGCTATGAGATGGCATACACGATGCACGAGGTAACATGGCATACGCAATGCGCTAACATACAACCTAGCATACACAATGCTATGGAATGAAATGGCATACACAG